>JBAJNP010001358.1:0-63408 GCA_036877545.1 Yasuhikotakia modesta | reverse complement strand
ATCCAACTGTTTGTCAGGCACTTTTATTCAGTTACTTATCCAGCTTTGCTATTTTATTAGAATGCATATTTTCCGGCAATTCAAACCCATGATCTTTTGTGTTTTTAATGCAAAAATGATTTAACAGAAAATGCAAAATATGTCAGTGTTTGTACAGCAGGAAATACTTTTTGAAACATTAATACCAAATTGAATAAAATGTACTGGATGCCATGCATGAATGCATGAAGTAAAAAATGCTGCTCTGACTTGTTCTTTGTTTCGTTCTTTACAGCTGACCCGACCCGATATGCTTCACATTGAGTCTGCGTTTCTACAGTATCCCAACTGGAAGGGCCACAGTTTGTAAGCCAACATTTACCTTAAATTCCTTGAAGTGTGTTTTATTTGCTGTAGCACAAGCTGTACTTTTTGATTTGGAGACAATTTCATTTTGATTCTTCAAAAATGTCATGTTGATGACAATGCAGAAATGAAGTGCTCGGATTTCATTTCTAAGTATTGGTGTTCATTTTTGTGCAAAATTCTTTGTCCCCAAAGCTTAAGAGAGGAAGTAGCAAAGTTCCTGTCAGATTATTGCTGTTCTCCAAACCCTCTGAAAGCTGACAATGTGAGTTTTGAGAATTTCCACAGAACAAATTAAAATTCTTTCTAAAATGTGTTTTTCTTGCTCAGAAATTTGCCAAAGCATCATTATATAACCACCACACTAGTCTAATGTTTGTTAATCATTGTCTTCTTTCTGCTTGTATTCTTATGTTTCTCACAGGTTGTTGTTATGAATGGTTGTGGGTCTGTTTTCTCGGCTTTGGCAGCTGTGCTCTGCGACCCAGAAGGTATGAGACCATCTGCTCACTACAGAATTCAACAGTGTCTGTGTGTGTGTGTCTGTTTGTGTGTGTCTGTCAGAAACAGAGACACAGTCACACCATGAAGCTTAACACATCTAACATTATGTCTTCGTACTGATTGATTGGCACATTTTTGGGCCGATCAACAAATATTTGGGATGATCGATGATATTGATCACAGACTATGTGTGTTTTACAGATTGCATTCTCATTCCCACCCCGTTCTATGGCGTATTAACTAAGGACTTGGGCTTGTACAGCAGCGTCAAACTGCGCCATGTGCCACTCGACAGTCAGGTGGTTTTACTACAGTTGTGTTAAAAATGGAGTAAATTTGACGGCCCTTTAGATTTAAATGCATTTTGGTTGTTTTAATGTTTAATCAGTCGTCACTAGTAAAAAATAACTCTGAAAGTGATTTGTGTTGCTATTTATGTGGCTGTTCTGTTTGTTTATTGTGATTGTCTTTTCTTATGCTTTCCTGTGTATGTTTGTGTTGCTACAGCCCACAGGAAGTGATGTCAGACCCTTCCAGCTAACCATCGAAAAACTGGAGAACTCTCTGGAAGAGGCGAAGAAAGAGGTTATTTTTGTAGTTGAGGCAACGACATGCAAACTGCGCAAACACAAACCTTTATGAATCTCATTCGTTTCTTCCTATAGGAATTAAATGTCAAGGCGCTAATTTTGCTAAACCCCCACAATCCACTGGGAGAAGTGTATTCTTTAGAAGTGATGACCAGCCTTCTAGAATTTGCAAAAAGGTAAGTTTAAACCATCTCTCATCTTTTAGTCCATTAAAACCTGAACCAAAACCAAAAAAAGTGGAACCGTAACTTTAAGTGTGAACTCTTGTTCTGTGATTGCAGTCTGTTTTTCAAACATTTTCAAACGCTCAATTAAGTTGCCCATTACTGACGAGAGAAATTACATTTGTATTCAAGATTGTTATTTGAATTTTAAATGTCTCCCCTCAGCGGCACTCGTCTGCACTCGTTTACTCTTCTTTTCATTATTTCTCTCATGTGCTTCAGGCACGAGCTTCATGTGATTGTGGATGAAATTTACATGCTCTCAGTTTTCAACGAGTTGGACAATTTTCACAGTGTTCTCAGTCTAAATGGGTGAGAGACACCTACACACACACTCTCTCTTTCTCTAGTTTTTCTCTCATTTACTTAGTTTTGTGCTAAATTAGCGAATATGCCCAGAGCTGAAATGGAAAAGAACTACAGTTCATTACTCGTCATGGACAATTAACAGTCGGTCTGTCTCTTGTGTTTAATGAAATAAAATCGATTTAATTCGTCTTGGCTGTAATGTTGGAATAAGCTGTTGTCTTGAACGTGAAAATTCAAGTTATATTGCCTGTAAAAGTCACTATAAACTATGCTGATGTTTCTACAGGTTGCCAGATCCCCAGAGAACCCATGTTTTGTGGGGTGTCAGTAAGGTAAGTAGAAATAGCTGCTTTGTAACTAAATTTAAATGGATTTTTTAAATTTAAATAATTTTTGCATTTTTATTATGTGTGCATGTACAGGACTTTGCAATGGCAGGGGTGCGAGTGGGTGTGGTCTACTCAGAGAACAAAGATCTAGTTCAGGCTCTGGACCAGCTGGGCTGCTTCCATGGAGTCCCGGGACCCACACAGTACCAGGTAGCCCAACTGCTCAGAGACAGAGGTGTGTATAACTTCTCCAGGACTGCATACAGATATCAGATTCTGAATTAAGAAACAGCTTATGTCATTTTATAACATGCAATATTGGCTTAATTCATACACAGACTTCATGTACTGTGTCCTTTAAAGGACTGCTTACCCATACGACATGAATCGACCAAAAGACAGTTTGATATCAATAAGCCTCTTAGCATTGTAGGGCTAATTCTTTGCTACATTTAAAAATAAAGCTTCCTAGTTAGGCTGTATGGTTTCGTATAACCTTTAACACCCACAGAACATTTCAGTTCGGTGGTTGCTTAAAAACATTGGCTAACAGATTCCTTGGAGAACCAAAAATGGTTCTTTTGCCGCATTGCTGTGAAGACCGCTGTAGCACCATTATTTTTAGGAGTGTTGTGTGAAATTGTGGTTGTTCTAGTTGCTATTTATTTAGCCTTTTCTACGTACAAATTAAAGAACATCATATAGGGAAGTAAATTTGGAACTGAATTTATATTTTAGTTTAGCACAGCCTTGCTGTTTTTGTGTTGGGGCTGTTGAGGCCTTGCGGTCTGGCTTGTAAACAAATGTTTTTTGTATGTTTGCAGACTGGCTGAATAATGAATTCCTTCCCGAGAACAGACGCAGGCTGAGGGAAGCTCACAGTTACCTGACAGGAGAGCTGAAGCAACTAGAAATTCCTTTCCTGAACAGAAATGCAGGGTTTTTCATCTGGGCGGATCTCAGTAAGGTGAGACCAAAGGACCTACATCATGTTTGTTCAGTATCGTAACACAGACTTTTGTTTAGGTGAGTGTGTCTGTGTGTTTGTGTGTAGTATCTGAAGGAGAAGACGTTTGAGGAGGAGCTGTCTCTGTGGAGATGTTTTATCAAGCACAAGGTTCTCCTCAGCTGTGGTCAGGCCTTTCACTGTGTGTCACCAGGCTGGTTCAGAATCGTCTTCAGTGATCAACAGTCCAGAGTTAAACTAGGTCTGTTTAAAAATCTCTTCTTCATTCGGCTAACCAGACATTGATGTTTATTTTATATATATCTGATCATCTTGCTGACAAATTGTGTTACTGGAGTCATAAGTCGTATTTGTGTGGTCCTATATTATGGCCAATTTTAATTTTACTAATACTGCGTATTAGTTTTATAGTTCCACAACTTACATTATAGTAGTACATCTTACCCACAATGTATTTGGACTCTTCCACTCCTAGTTATAATTTCTTGATATTTGGCATTTATTTTGACAGGTGTGCAGAGGTTCAGAAAAGCATTGGAAGAAATTCAGGATTCCGCCTCATGTGAGACGACAGGACAAGATGACACAAGTGGGTCAGTGAGGAGGGAAGATGCTAAAAATATAAAATGTGAGTTTAAAGACACGTCAGTAGAATCCTCATGTCTGCAGAGCCAACAGACAATCAGCAGGGGCCCCATAAAGACAGAGCCAGTCTCATTGGATGATGAGAACTTTGTACTGCTTAACGGCCAATCTGGTCTCGCCTCAGAGAGTCTGAGCTCTCTGATTGGTACTTTGCGGCAACAGATCCACACGTCTGATTGGCTGGAGAAAAACAAGCCTGAACTAGCTGCTGGAGAGGACCCAACACAATTGGATGTTTTCACAGATCTGCTGAACAGAGCAAGGAAATAGCATATGTGAGCTATACATGTTA
The DNA here is from genome assembly GCA_036877545.1 of Yasuhikotakia modesta. Classification (NCBI taxonomy): domain Eukaryota; kingdom Metazoa; phylum Chordata; class Actinopteri; order Cypriniformes; family Botiidae; genus Yasuhikotakia; species Yasuhikotakia modesta. The sequence continues at coordinate 59,203 of JBAJNP010001358.1, read as the reverse complement.
ATACTTTGATTATCATGTTTTTTAAGTACAGTTTAAGGGTAAAGACTGTAATTCCAAAAAAACAATTATAAACTCAACCTAAACTCAATTGTGTCAAATCACCACAGCTATATATCAAAGTGTTGTTATTGTTGAAAGTTGTGTTTTTTTGTACTATATTATTATATTCTTTAAATGGATTTAAGGGAATCATGTCATAAACATCTGAATTCTGCTTTATCGTTATAGGAGTTTTGAGGAGTTAAGAGTTTTTGTCCAACACTCAGTTCAAAAAGACCATCTTCTGAATCTAAGGTGCAAAAACAGCTTGTTCTGTAATCCCTGGACTTCTGTCATTAACACGGATTTATTCCTGATGCCAAACTTTTTTTCCTTGCCAGGCATTGCACCTTCTGTCTGGGATGAAAGATCCCAAAGTCAGGAATAAAGTTTATTATTACTGATTTTAACAGGATGAGTAACGCGTTAAACAGGTTCTGTGTTTCTGTAACACAGCTGTAATAAAAGAGACTGTCATTGAATGACAGGACAGCACAAGGTACAATGAACTCGGCGGAAATTAGAGTAGTTACCTAACGCTCTTACAGGTACAGCGACACAAGATCAGAGAGCAACAACAGCTAAATGAGCTACCAGTTATAACTGACAATGTTCTTATGGGATAAAAGTTAATTGTGGTTTTGATATTAAAATATTGATTTAACATTTGTTTCCTTTTTAACACTCCATAAATGCCTTGTTTTAACACCCTATTAAGGTTTCTCAGGGGTGTTTAAGGGCTGTTGTTTAAAGAAATGAATTAATCTTACATTAAAATGTTTTATGTCAATGTAATTTTTCCTGCTGTCATATTTGTTTTCCTTCTGGTAGATGTTGGTCCAGCTTGTGAGTGCAAACCTTCAATCATAAGACCACAGCTAAACTGATCTCAGGTCTGTGGCAAAACACAAGGGTTTCCTGTGAGCCCACCTTGCTGTGGAGAGAAAGTGACGTTTTTCACTGTTACCATGACGACACAATGCCTGTGATGTGTTGCCACGGTTACTGCGGTTCAGCCTACCGCTACGACACGAAAACGTCACGTAGCATCACTAAAGAAATCATATAAAGTTATATCATTATAAAGTTTGGCTTATAAAGTTTGTTTTAAACGATCTCTGTTACTGTTCTTTAGTGGTGGTCATTGTTACGGAGACGCCGACTGCCCGCGTTCACAGAGTAGTAACTTACTTTCGCTTTATAAACCACGGGGGCTCCAGGGGAATTTAACTACCCCGTTTCTGTGCGTTCATGACATAAGGGAGTTTCCGCTTTAAGTGGGTCTTCACCGTGGGCAGAGGGACATCTTTACAGTGTCGTTGTACTGCACCGAGGGGAAGTGAAATAAGTTCGCGTCGCGTGTTTCTGTTCCTCCGACTCGCTTGACGTTTCTGTCACAGTCGCTGTCGGTATTACATTGATCGTACTGGACGCGTGCAGAACTCAACATTAACTTTTAATCTATTTGAATGACATCCACGTTATTGCAGGCCGCCAATAAAGGTAAGAAACCATGTAAAATTACTTTGGTTTTTACTTTAGAAACAACTTTTTTTTGACTTTGCAACATGTTGAGAAACTTATAGTACGTTTAGAACTTATAGAAATGAAAATATCAACTTGCTTTATTTACTATTAACTTAATGTCATTTTCTTCCAACTCCCATCAGAACAATGAAAGGACCAGAACTAGAGGATTCCAGGAGTCGTTTTCGATTTATCGAATCCTGTATCGGTATCATGGGATGTTTTTTCATCACCTATGCGATTTTGGCTCCCCAGTGGATGGATACTAAGGGTCTGTGGTCCCTGAGAAATGAGACCAGCCCTGACGACAGCTGGACGGTTGAAGACATCTCCAAAGGTTTGTAATGTGTTTTAACTTCCCGTAAAGGATAAAGATCGTAGGAATAGACAGTTTTGAACTTTATCAATTTGACTTGCTCTTTGTGGTTCGTCATTGTTCTGAAATATTTTTGTAGTAATAGAAGTTTTATAGGCGCCCAGATTCATGTCTTTGAGAGGCAGAGACTTTAAGTTTAACATGTAACTTAGATTTCACAAATATTGAACTTGAAAGAATATATAAAACAGTCATGCTGTCAGAAACTGTACATTTATGTGAGTTCCTGTTATGTGTTAAGCTGCGTAGATCTTTGGAATATAAAATCATAGCCAGAGGTGTCTGAAGGCGACTAAAAACTAAGGAATTTTCTAACTTTTCTGCAAGTTTTGACCTGCTCTTCTAGGAGATTATGAAGGAGATAGAAAAATTCCTCTGTGTGGTGTAGGAATTCCAGTCTGAAGGTTTAAATGTCACATACTGTGTAATGCTGCCTGGGAGTGTTTGTGTTGGAGGGGTTTCTGAGCACTGGTGGGACGAAACTAACGTGTTTTAACATGCTGTGTTTTTTGCATGTTTTATTAGTTGTGGCCTGTCTGGTTTTCCCCCAGTGTTCTGATTTTTACTTGCCAGAATATGATAAATTAGCATTTGTAAAATAACGTCAAGACATCTTAATTTAACTCATCAACATTAGGAATGAACACACACACACACACACACACACACACACACACTTGGAGCAATGGGCAGCTACTGTACTAGGGTTGGGTGTCTTGCTCAAGAGCACTTCAGTTACTACCTGCCCCCGCTGGAATCGAACCAGCAACTTACTGATTACAAGCCCTGTAAACACTAACCAGTAGGCCACAACTGCCCCTTAGTTTAGGTTGACAACAACAGGGTTGTACTACAAGAGCATAAAATCTGAATGTATTGTGAAACTTACTCGCATTACGTTGTATGCCTGTAAGCATTATCTTAACTGGTTACAATGGTTGTAAGTTAATATCTTTGGGGGGGGGGCGGGTACATTTGTTACCAAATGTATTTTGAAATGTAGTTTTAATTGAAGAATTTTATTTTAAGGGCTTAATTTCAGTTATAATAAGAAAATAGATTTATTTATTGACTGAAATCTGAGGTGTTGTTTTTGTTTCGTTTAAACAGTTCTGGAGGCTGAGAGGGTCTTTGCAGTGGTCGCGTTTCTCATGTCTGTGAGCTCTGGAGTGTTGTGCCTCATGTTTGCCCTCTGCTGGACATCTCAGACTGTGCGTTCCTACTCCAACACCCGCTCACTGCTGATGGCTGGCCAGGCGCTTGACCCCACAACCCTGCTGCTCTTTACACTAGTACCCACAGGTCAGTACTGTGGTATTTATAGCCTGATACGCCTCCAAAGGGAGACAATAAACATTTATGTTTCCCAGATCCTGATTTTTCTCTATTATTGTTTTTGCTCAACAGGGTTCTTCTTCTTTTTATGCTGGGCCCTTTTCACCAATCAGCATATTGGTGAGATCCGTGATGACATCACTCGACTTGGACCATCCTATTGGCTGGGAGTCGTCGGTTGGGCTTTGCTATTGGCTGTGCTGCCTGTGGTCTTCCTGGTGGAAAAGTTGGTAGTTCCTGACATTTTGCCGGATCTTATTAAGTCTGCGGATATATGGTGGAAGGCCCCGGAGGTGGCTTATGCCAGATCATTAAGCGAAGGTTCTCATTGTTCAGCCCACAAGTCCCATCCTGGTTACAGAAGGTACATGTCAGTGCCCTGAAAGCCACAGATGAGAGGAATATGAACAAACTTAAAAAAGCAATATGGCTGCTTTCTCAAAAGCTAGACTCACAACCAAATGTCTTGAAACTGCTATCCGGACTGTGAGACTCAAAGCTACTGGGCTGCATATCACAAACTTGGCTTTGACAGTTGGGTTGTGGCGAGGATGTGAGAAAAGTGGTTGTGTGAGATTGTGTCTGATTATGAACTATCAGTTCTCACTATCTGGATGTGATAAATGAAAGCTAAAAGGATATCCCAGTTGTAAACGGACTCTGGAAAACATTGTCCACTGCTGGTGTATACATAGTGTGCGCTTATTTTTACAGACAACCCCGATTATAAGTCATGCTGCACTTTGTACTCTTAGCAATTAATATGTAACAAATACATTAGTCTCTGGTGCTAAAATATAGCTTAACACTATACTTTAATTCATGGTAGTCTGTTTAATAATAATGCTACTTAATGTTATATATGTTGTCCATCTAATTCAAACAACGCCCTCTGCTGGTGATGACATAAGAAGCATGTTGTTTTTGCAGCAAAGTGAATCGTCACTGGATGTTTTTATTGTTGTGTGTTTTCATATATGTCAATAAATGTAAAGAAAATCTTTAAAATAGTTAGAATTATATTTCTAGTATTGTAATGTCATTTAGTTGTTACCATAACAACACCACAACCCTCCTGAGGATGTGTCCTGATGTTGTATTTATGTTTATTCATGTAGCAGACACATTTTGCCCAGAGCAAATACAAGTCACTAGTTCAGACAGACATAATGTGTTGTTTCTGTGACATGCTACACACACACCTACAGCTATATTTATATTGGCTTTGAGACTAAATTAGATTAAACCAAATCTTGTCTCAAATTTTAAATAACATATATTGAAATACACATCTAAAGTAAAAATCTTAAATCACATAAAATGTAAAAATTCAGCCTCAAAATACAAAGACATCAGGGTAAGTTAATGACAAAACTGTAATGTTTGGATGAGCTAATCTTGTTATCCAGTGTAACGTTCTGTAAACGCAGGCCATGCCCTTCCTCTTTGTTCCTTGTTATTGTGGAGACAAACAGAGAAGGAGAGATTTCGGAACCCATGGTGTTTACGTTTGGATCCCTCCCAGGTCGAGATGAATGAACTGTCTTTGTTAATTGTGCATTAATCAGGTGCGTTTCTAATTAAAAGGCAGTTCCACCCTTTTAGCAGTGCCTAATGAGTTTGTTATTAAACCCACAGAGAACTGTTTTTTCCAGTTACTATCAGGAAAGCTCCTAATTGGCCCTCAGATCGGAACTTGAGTGTCCTTGAAGGTGGTGACAGCAGGGAGCCTGAGAGAGCATCAGTTGACATTGTCGCCAACCCCGAAGGGAGTTTGAAAGCCACTCTGCCTGAGAGAAGTGTGTGTGTGTGTTTTTCAGGACGTAAGCGGGCCACTTATATGATCATTCGGGGAAATTTTTCAGCAGAACACAGCTCACAGAGGATCAGTGCCGTCCACACAATGCTGACATGCAGGTGGGCTCTTTTTGTGCTAACCTTTTAGTTTTATTTACGCTTGTTTGTTCCCTGAGGGCTGTTTGTTTCTTATGCTTAGATTGTACTGCAGCACCTTCTTCAGGCAGGACAAATAAACTTTTTTTTACAATATTAATTAATTTTTACAATATCATGGTGTAGTTACAGTAGCTACCATCGGGGCAAATGGGGCCGCAAACCTTGACCCCTTTGAACCCTATGTCAAAAATTAAAGGTATTTTGAGGGCTTCCCTATTCGAAGTAGATACTGTAATTATTCATTGAGTTGTGACAGTATACTGTATCAGGCACAGGTTTATTGTGCTATGACAGAAACTACGGTTACCATGGAAAATTTTCTTTAAGCGAAATTAAGCTCTGAGTCACTGCAGAGGCGAGACTGATATGTCATGTTGAAATGGATCCTCATTCAGTATATTCATAGTATTATTATGAGCTTTCCAGTGCACTAAATATAGCTGCACATACTTACCTTTGATTATGTCTGTGAACCCAGACCCGCCTCAGTCATTTGTATGGGGTGACCACTCTCCATTAGCCGTCCTAGTGAGATTGATTGACAGCGGGGACATGCCCACTCGCTCGGCGTGCGGCGTTACGTGAGACCCCGGCCCTGGCGACACTCTTCATATCAATTAAAGCCCAATTAGGGAGCCATGTTCTGCTAATTATGCCACGCTTCACATTCCCAGAATAAAGTGAGCGCGTGTTTACTGGGATAAATAAATAAAGACATGGGCTGCCAAGGCGAACCGACCTTAATCAGATTTTCAGAGCTTTCTCTGTGCATGTGTGTGTGTGTGTGTTTGTGTGTGTTTCACTCTGATTGAAACGTAAAGTGATGCTTTTTTGCCATTTGGTGGCAGTGTTGTAACACGTGTTGCGGAACAGGGTTCGACAATTCCCTGTATCATTTCTTCCTATTTGACAAATAATGAAATCAGGGAGGGTTGTTTCATGCTGGGAGGTTGTTTGCTTGTGTGTGTGATGGTGAGCTAGAAAAAAAATCTTGTGGCTACATGTGTGGACGGCTTCTGTTCAGGCGTGTGAACAGCGCCTGATAAAATGGCGTCTAAAAACCAGACAGGATTGTGGAATCTAATAAATAATATAGATTAATGTGCTTTGGCTTTTATATAAAATGTTTTCAGCTTGGTGTAATTGGACTTTTTTTTTTTTTACAGTTTGTCAGACTTCTTGTAGCTGTAGCCACATAAACAGCAGAGAAACTGATAGAAAAATGGCATGAACCTGAGATGTCAAAGGTGATGATGTTTAAAAAAATCAGGTGACGCCTCAAATTTAGATCATTTTTTTCTTTACCTGTCTCTCCAGTGGGTCCTCGTTCCCCCACTGTGGTCTTTAATCTGAGCACAACTCACTTATAACTGAAGGAAAATCTTATTTGACTTCCTCTCCATTTCTCTCAGAACAGATTACGTGTGACAGAGAAAGAATTTCGGCTAGTTTTTCAAATGCTTGTGCTGCTAATGGTTAATCTCATCCAGCCTCAGAGTGGAGATCAATCTGTGCTTGTGAGACTGGCCCTGTATTGGTCATTTTTATGGCTAGTATTATGCAATACGTCTGACTGATCACCCAGCACCAGCAGCAGCTGGTATTGATCAAACCCGTTCTTTTTAGCACACCAGAGTTTTATTATCTGTAAGGGGAGGGCAACCATGAGATGTACTTTGGAATTGAACTGGTACTAATCCACTATCAAAGCCCAGATCTGTCACCTGTATCATCTGTTATGTGATGTTAAAGGTAGATGGGAGAGTTGTCCATGTTCACGTTGTACCTGGGATAGTTTAACAGTTAATATTAAACTGGTATCCATGGACACCGCATTTACAATCTTGAACCCCACAAATGTGTTAACAAATGCAAAAACACGCTGTGTGGTGTCCAGCCATGTACAACTGATGTTAAGGAGTTGTAGATGCTTGCCAAAATGTGGCTATGCAGTTATGTGGTAGCTAGGGTGTTGCTAACAGGCCCATCTGGGTCCCTCTTTTACTGCTAGTCTGTGAAGTTTTTCACCTGTTTTCATCATCTGCCAGGTTGAAAATGCAATGGCACTTTCCTTATCAAGCTACAAGATTCGATGTATCGTTCATATCTGTAGCGCAAGCAGTGCGAGACAAGTTACATGCTGAACATTAATACTTTAGCTCTATCCAGTAAGGTGTCTCTTTTTATTTCCTCAGGTTTGTGACGGAGGTTCCGGATATCAGACGTTTCTGCTTCAAAGATGCTGATGAAGTGTTTGTGTACAAATGAGTTCGCTAACAACTGCTTATGTCTGAGGGATCTAAATCAGTTTCCTGGTACGTATTTTCAACGGACATATTTACATTTATGGCCGTTTTGATGGGAATGTTGCATCCTTACACAGCAGAAAAGGTTTATAAAACGTGTAACTTGGACAATAAATTGAAAAGTTTTGGATTTTTGGTCATCGCATGGTCTCAGGGAAAGAACCAGTCTGTTCAATTGTCTCTCGTAAACAAAATCGTAAACGTTTCTTCTTAAAGATTGGAGTCCATTTTTTAAAACATCTTTCATAAAAAAAGTTAAAATTTCTAAAATTGGGGCCCAGTTGTCGCTACCTTTGCTGATTTTGTGTTTTACGCTTACACCCAATGAATCAAAAAAAAAACTCTCTTTATAAGATCTTTTTGATATATGCAGAAATATAGATGTGAATGACTGGGCCTGAAAGAAAAATTGACCATATAAGAAGACCATCTGTGCTAATGTTTGTTATAGTGCCCCTTGTGGCAATGTGTAGAATGCAATGTGCATTATGTAAGCTACTACAGTATATGTGTGAAACTGTGCTTGCATAGCTAGAGGTGTTTGCATTAAGCGAATTTCATAGTATATGTTTCAAGCCCTTTGTGACTCCCCAAAGCGTTGCGTGTTTTCTTTGTGACTGTAGCGGTGTGTGTGAGATAAAAGATTGTTTGATCAAGAAAGTCTCATCCCCAAGTGTGTAAATGTGTTTCTATAAAACCAAAGGGTATGTGCACAGTCGTGTAAAACTGTGCTACAGTATACAACCTCCACTGCTCTGCCAGCTGTTTCACGTGTTTCTTAGTTCGCTCACTTCAAAATTGTCTGGCGCTAATTGTGATGGACAGCCTGGCGACAGCTAGTGGGCGTTCCGTAGCATGACTGCAGAAGATCAGCGCTCGCCCGCGTGGGTGTGTTTTTGAAACGTGTGTTGCTGGTAATCAGCTCAGCTGTGTGTTTATTGCTGTGTGCGACGTGCCGCTTGTCTTGCAGGTGTATACACAAACCTGCATCTGTTTGACTGCAAAGTTTGATGTTTTTAAACATACCAAACAGTATTTCGCAGACATGCTTTGACTGACAGCTCTGAAGACAAACAGGGTTTATCAAACAGGCAATGCTAATCAGACAGACAGGCTGGAGTAGTCTAGAGAACCTGTCGCTCTCTCTCTCTCTCTCTCTGCTTCTGTCTCTATTTTGTCTCTGGGGGCCGTGATAGTGGATAAAAGGATTTGATTTGTAGTAGTGTAAGGTGAGCCAGAGATTAAATGGTAACTTTCAGAGTGCTTGCAACATGGCCAGCGCACGCGTACCACACGTTCACACACACACACACACACACACGTTCGCTGTTGAACGTTGTCCAGCGTTGTGTCCGCTGTGTCACTTTGGCCTGATCTCGGAAGCTGCTTACCACAAATCAAATCTATTCCGGCCACATCTCTGCATCTAACGAAATAAACAGCTCGCACTTTCCTCTTCCACCCCTCATCTATCCACAGATCGCTTAGTGGAAGAGAATGAAAAGCCATTTGTATTAGAGTGATGCACTCCCCAGGGTGCCCAGAGAGGAAAGGACAGAGAACGCACAGATGAACACAGAGAGGCAAAGAGTATTTTCTTTTATCATCACAATAAGTGGCCCATTTTGCCGTGTGTGGTTGCCATTCTTCCACAGTCACAGATCAGTTCAATTTTAGGCAATCAGTCTGTCAAACACACAGCGAGTGTCGCCCCTGAATGCCTTCAGTCCAAACGCTGGCATCATGTCAAACTTGTCTGATGTAAACTCTCATAACGGTCAACGCTATTCCCAGGTCAGGAAAAATCATTGGTCCAATACTTGGACCAGAAAGTTCAAAGTTTTCTCCTTCAAAGTTTCTCCTAGACTGCAGTGATGAGGGTTAATAAGTAAAGGGGTTGTTTGTTTGTTTGTTTTGAGTGTCCTGCTATTCAGATAATTTTTTTAGAAAAGGCCCCAATAATCTCTTTGTGATTCTCTTGGAGTTTCAGACGAGATCTCAGCAGTATCTCAGATTTTCTATGCAATCAAATTTCACAATTTTTTTTAAATGTTAAAGCTTTATACTCTCATTACAGTAATTTATATACATTATAAAAATGTATTTTTTTCCTTCCATTCTCTAAACCAGTTTGTCTGTCTTTCCATTTGAACTGCAGAAAATACTGGCGATCTGAGAAGAAACCAACGCTGGGATAGCATGCTAACTCCACACAGAAAGGCCTTCCGGCTAATCCAGGACTCGAACCAGGAACCTTCTTGCTGTGAGGCTACATTACTGGCTACTGTGCCACTTGTTTATACTAAAAAAATTATGAGCAACATCTAAAACCAGCGCTGTTATCCAATGGCTTGTGGTAAACATTATATAAAACATACGACTGTATATTTTTAATTACGGGACATATTTGTTTATTTAAACAGATTTAACTATTAGTCTGTTAGTTTACAAACATATAATGCTTGTAATATTTAGACAAACTGATACTATTAAACCATAACTGAAAATTCATCCATTAAGTCTCACGAGCTATAAAAGAGCAACATGTGAGCAATAAAATTTTCCCTCAGGGTGACGCCGAGCGCCACGGTCCAGAGTCTCTCAGCCCAACATCTGCTCTGCATCTCCCCGTCTGATCAACTGCCACGCCGTAGCCATCAGTGGCCGCCATATGCCTCCCCAGCGGCCATCACCGGCGGTAAACAAACGCTAGATTCTGACAGATGTTCGCCGGCCGCGGTGCCGGACCCGTCTGACCATATCGCTGCGCTCTGGACACAGTTCTCGCTCTGACAGGTGGAACTTCACCCTTTACCTCTATTATAATTACAGAGTGAATAGATTTAAAGATCAGACTGTTTAAGACGTCCCTGAATCAACGCTGGTGTCAGGGGCTCTATTGTCCTCAGGGCTGCGGTGTGCTGAAAAGGCCACAGCCACCCTGCCATTTCTCATAATGGACTTTTTAGTTAAAGGACAGGAAAATAATAAGGGGACTTCAGTGCGGAAAGCGGATGCCGTTTGTCTTTGCCGTGAGTCGAAGTCGGGGGAAAATTGAGGGTGAGCTGTGAGAGAGAGAGAGAGAGAGAGAGAGATGCTCTTTCTCTCATACATAAACCCACATAGTCACCTGCTAAGACAATGATGGATGGATTGATAGATGGATAGATTAATAGATGGATAGATTGATGGATGGATAGATAGATTGATGGATAGATGATAGTAGGACGGATGGATATGTAAAGCAATACTTTAAATAGTGATCAATGGTAAAAACAAAAAGGTTTTGCAGATAAACATGTTATCTGCAGGTTTCTGTGAGGTTAGATTTAGGTTTGTCAGTCTGAACACCTGAACAGAGTGTATTATTGTAATAGTGAAGGCCAAAAAGTTTCCATTTAAATATTCCTATATTTTCTAACACATTTCTCTGTGTTGAGGGTCGGCGGCGTAAACCAGCATCGGTTCGGAATAAAAAGCTTCCTGACAGAGCGCAAGGAACTGATGATTAAACGCAAACCCTGTCAGAGGAGAAACTTCTGCAGGGCTGAACATATCCCGTGGCTCTCTGATCCTGCGCTGCACTCTGGGAAAACTCAGATTTAATTAAAGCAGAATTAAAGAGCATTGTTATTTTGATTGAAGACACCCGGCATTCTCCGCTTTTTCCCTCCACCCCACTGTCCTGGATTCCAGTTGACGCAGTTCCCCTCCAATGGTTTACTTGAGTACATAGCATGCGTCTGGTGGTCCCGTCTCCCTAACACACGCGCAAACACACGCAGGTCTTACTGTCTGTTTGTCTGAGGAAAACAAACGCTGTTTCTTTGCTGGAAAGATTGAATCTAATACCACATTATTGGATAAGGAGAAAAGCTTGTACAATATACAGGCCGGCACGATATTAGAAGTTAATTAAATTTTAGGTAGAGTGGCAAAAAATAAAGAAGGTTTGAGGGACACAGAAGTGGCAGAACCTGAAGAAAACAAAAGCCACAGTGCAAAAATAGTCAATGTTTTCTACATTGAGCGAGAGAGGTCCCTCAGACCAGGCACAGAGAGAGAGAGAGAGAGAGAGAGAGAGAGAGAGAGAAGGACAGTAACAAATAGTGTGTGTCCTGATAATTGCATTAATGATTATTAGGCAAAGCTCAGGGGAAGGTGATGTGTGTGTGTGTGTTTGTGTGTGTGTGTGAGAGAGAGAGGCTGTCAGCTAACTTTGACAAATGGCTGCGCACTTGGGGCCACTGCTTGGAATATTAATTTACAAAATAAACTTTGAGGAAGAAGAGAGAGGGAGGAACATAGAAAAAAAGATCAGTCTTTGAAGAATAATGAAAAGCTAAATTTGTTTAACCCCCTGGAATAGGGTTTCACCCACTTCGGAGAAACATAACAAATATATTTTGCATATTTTAATCGTTCATCTAATTGTATGACATTACCTTCGGGGGAGTTAAAACTGTAGCTTCCCAAGCAACAAACCCACTGTTTATCTCCTGCTACAAGTAAATCTGAGTTCGCAGCACAATGTTAGCAAGAAAAAAGTGTAGCGTTACACTTCAACTCGTTGGAAAAAAGTGGCTTGTTAGCAGAAATGCTTTGCTAATTTGAAAACGGTGGTGCTACTGTCACTGAAATATGTTATTAATGTCTCTGCTTTTAGTTAGTTGCACTGCATTGTGGGAATTCTTGAGCTGTTGTAATACAGAGTTCTGCAGATGGAACAAATGGTACGATCATGATGAGAACATTCACTGACATCATAAAACATCATACAAATGTCAGAGAAGGATGACAAGCTCTTTAAACACTTATTAGCGACCTTTAAGGGATGTTGAGTGTCTGTGACCCACCTTCTCAGTCAAATATCGGCTCGGATCAGCACGATTTCGACTTTGCCCTCCATGGTGACATCATCATCTTTGTCCCCACGTACCAGGTGGCCCCTCAGATAATGACAACAGCCGTGAAACCCACCCCAACAGCAACCGGTCCCCCACCATGGAGAATAACACCCAGTTCAGTGCCAGGTGTCTGTCGACTGAAGACATTTTGCACATAAATCAAACTGCCATTGGGCTTATCAATAACAAGTCTTTTAGCAGGCGGAGAGCAGCACAGATCTCCAGGGGTCAAAGCTTGTTTGTTAGATGGACATCTGCAGCTCTTTTTGCCTTGCCATGGCAACGGACCTGTCGCTTTCTGTCAGTGTTTCAGACGCTGTGAGCATTTCTGTCATTCTTCAGCTCTGTGGAGATGGCGGCTTCTGGTTAGCCTAATTGCTGCTTTTAGAGGAACAATTATTTAAGAAACATTATGTAATCAAATACGTTTTCGTATAAATTCACCCCACTGAGCTACATAAATGAACAAACACAATTTAGATGTAGTTTATAGGACTACTTATGTGCAACATAAGTTAGCTTTTTGATTAAAAGGTAACTTTCTTTGAGGTAAAGGCTGAAGTTTTTGTTGTTTTTTTCTTTTTTATAAAACACCAATAGAAATTCACACTTGTAACTTCTCCATCGATCAATCAAATTTCATCCATTATGTTTCACAGGCGCTTGAGGAGTCTTTGTGAAGAATGAAAGAACATTTGTAAAAACTGGTATTTTCTGTGACCTTTTTTAATTTTCATCAGTTTATAGATTTGGCTATTGTGACTTGGCCAGGAGCAAACAGCCTTTTGCATTAAAATCATTTTCCTTCTTGTTGTTGCACGTTATTCGTTCCTTTTTCTCTCAGCCTCTCTCTCTCTCTCTCTCTCTCTCTCTCTCACTCGCTCGCTCGCTCACTCTCTCTCCCAGCTCATTTGCATATTTCATCCACATAACTTTTTCCTCATGTATTTTTATGTAGCTTTTTAAGTCCCTTCTTGTATTTACTTTTCTGTTGTTATTTGTGCTTTCAGAACTCGTGGCCCTCTGGTAATATTCCTCTGGTGCTCACTGTGTGTTTAATGAACAGTCTGACAGATCCAGCCCTGTGCTGAGAAGTCCAGCCAGGAGAGGTGTGTATAAATGCACAGGACCAATTAAAGCACAGCGACTCTTAAGCAAATATCCCCTCAATTTACAAATCAACAAATCAATCCCGGTAATTCATGCTGTTCTCAGTGGGACTGCAGGATGGGCCACTTAATGCTAATGTTTATTAAAGCCATACAAACAGCAGAACTTGATCAATGGTTCATTTGTCCAAAAAGCCACATTGTGAAGCTGAAAGTGTCACATGCTGTCACTTTACTCTGTATTTGTTGTGCACTTCCAAGCTTGTAATTCAGAGATTAATTTGGCCGCATAGCTTGTTAAGATCTCTGCATTCGTCTGAACTCACATGCTCTGATCCCAATGATCGTTTTTAGGTTGTGAGAATCTTTCCATAATACTTTCATTTTCTAAGAATCTTTTCTAAGAATGTTCAAAACATTTAAACATTATTTCTTGGTTATAAAAACATTTTTAAATTCTGTCGTTTTTAAAATGTTTCAACCCTTTAAATATATATCTACATATATGTGTATATATTTAAAAACATTCAAAACATCCCTCTAGTGTTAATCCACTAACATTTTTTCATAGCTTTTAAAGAACATACTGAGAACGTTAGTGAGGTGGCTGATGTTTATCATGTTGGTTTGGCCCACCTGCTGGAGATGTGAGTGCAGACAAAAACACTAGTTTGCAACCATGGGCCTTATGTTGACAAGTGTTAACAATACAGAGTGTGTATGTTTGTCTTGAGTTTATGTTGTGTCTGCGTGTTTCTTTAACAAGGTTTTTCACTGGATGTCGTTTCTGTGAAAATCCTGGCGAGTTCAGAAGCAGTCATTTGGTACAAATGCCATATTTCAGTTTTACTGGTTCCCTAACATAAATTGAGACCTACATTATCTTACACAATCAAATTTAATTTACACAGACTTTAATTGCACCATTTGTTATTTTCAGTTAGGTTTTCATTTATATGTTGTGGTCCTGACAGAACGCAGTAGAGAAGCCCTAACATATGTTGTCTCACATTGATGTACGAGTGTGTTTGGGTGTTTGTGGTTTGCCCCCCTCACAGAATTTTCCCTGCGTCTCAGGTGCTAAAATGTGTCGGTTAAAGGCCTCACAGAGAGGTATAAATAGGACTGTCTTCCTATGGAGAGACAGTCTTTTATTGGAGCACCAAACGACTGAGATCCAGTCAGACGCCTGGAAGACAGACAGCCGTGCAGAAAAAACACACCAGGCTTCCCCTGTGCCCCCATGCAGAAAAGACCCCAGGGGAGAAGTTGCCAGCTGAGCTTCAACAACAAGGTAGGACAACCCAGCTGACTGCCAGACTGACTGCTCTCAGCTGTTTGTGTGTCTCAGTAGTTCACTTCAGAGATGATAGCTGGAGAGACTCGGGGTGCAGTGAGATACAGCGAGAACAGGCCAGTATGCGCTCGCCATGGGAGCGCTCTGGTAAGCGCTTGTTCATTTATTGATCTGGAAAAAGGTCTGTTTTGCGTTTTCATCACATCGAGACACGGTTGTTTTTCAGACTGCAAGGGTTTAACATCTGCTGCTAGTCCCAGCGATGTGACTTCTGATTGATTCGTTGTTATTATTTGCGTGTTTATGCATATCTGTAGCCTCAGGGAGCGACATGTTTAAATCACCTGTGTAAAAGACAGCATCAGACTCATGGAAAATGGCTGCCTTTTCAATTTTCCTTCTGACTTCAGTCGATGGCAGTGCAACATAAGACTTTCTTCACAGTTTTTTATCTCTCTATCTTTCTCTCTATCTCTCTCTCTTTCTGTCTCTCTCTATCACACTGGTAAATGCCAGCCAGCCCCTGTACGGACTCAAGCCTCCTGTTTCAGCACAGAAAATGACTATTATAACTGATTGACAGCCCTAGAGGTGTCCATTTAACAAACCCATGTTACCTAAGAAGGGAGCGATGGAAAAAATGAAACTAAAGATGAGGGATTGGAAAAAGGACACAGAGAGTCCCCGAGCGGGAACGTTAGGGAGGAGAGAAATTAAGTTTTCAGCTGTGGATCGATTCCTGAATGCTTGTCTCATGCATTTTACAGGGGCGCTAAATGCCACTTATGGTATAATGCTGTACTCTGGGTCAGACTGAACCCTCCCGTTTGAGGTGGGATTTTGCGGCGCTTTTAACAAACAGTGCCTTTAGACTTAAGTAAATCTGTCCAATCGGGTCGCAGCCTCGGAAATAACGTTGCTTTGCGCTCTTTATGTGGATTTGCCAGTCTGAAGCCCCTTTTCTATTACACCTAAGAATATTCTCTGGCAGTCGAACTAATCTCATGGTAAACTCGCCATTCATAAAGTATTAATCTCATTGCTTCTCGCTTCTTGTCTTGTTCTTGAAAGCAGCTGAGACTAAGCCGACGCCATGGAGAAAGGGAGGTGGAGTTCCGAGGACGCTCCCAGAGCTTCAATGCCAGACGAACTCTCTCATCCTAAGTTCTCAGAGTGGAAGTTTAAGCTCTTTCGGGTCAGGTCCATGGAGAAGGCCCCACTTCCTAATGAAACATCAGTGGAGAAGGAGAACCAGCCTGAGGTGGAGATGGAGGGACCACCAGGCAGCGTGATGAAGCTTTGTTTTGGCGGGAAGAGCAAGGAGAATGTGGAGGGAGCTCGGGGGAGAGTGGACCTGAAGCTGCAGGAGATTGAAAACCATATGGACCTCCTGAAGTGAGTCTGATACCACAGTACAGTAAAATCTGCTCTCATTGTACACAGCAATGAGATGAAATAGAGAACAGAAACAGTCTCCTGCATCTCTGATTTTCTCCTGAGAAATAGACCTCAGTTCTCACAAGTGCCTCTTCTAGATTTGTCAGTAACTGTGCAAAAAGTCTGAAATCAAAACCTATTCAATATAAAAACATTTCACATAAAAATCTTCCAAAGTTAAATTACACAGGTTAGGCTATTTACATGACAAGTCTACAGGTCTATATTCTATCAACAATTGTCTCAGTTGACTTCTTAATTTTTCCAGAGACATTTTGGAATGAACATTTGAGACCAGGGCAACCTCCGCAATGAAATATTGATGTCTGTGTTGCTCAGAGGCTCTTTCATGTTTTCAGTGTTTCTACAGCTCTGCTGGTGCTGCATTATGTTATCAGCACACCATGGGTTTGATGTGAATTGATCAAATTTATATAGTTACATTGTCAAATATAGTTATATAGTGTTTTTATTTCCATACTGTTGTTCAAGGAATTTTTTTTTAACTTGCTTGTGAGAAATAATAATAGATACAAATGAGATGCATGATCAAATGTAAATATAGGTATACATTTAAAACTTAATATTAATTGATCAATTTAATGAGAAATGTTTGATTTATATGAAATACTATGGACTTTTGTTTACAGACTTGTTTACAGAAATCACAGAAATCTGAGCTCATTTTGTGACATTTGAAAACAATCTCCTTTGAAACTAGCACGTAAGACGTGAGATTTGTGTGTCTTTTCTCATGAGAAATGTTATAAGAGATATTAAAGAGATCTCATCTTTTTCAAGGAAAGTTGTTTTTCAGTTCTCCTTCACCACTAAGATCATTAACTGTACTGTGACTAAGCATATTGATTCAACCTGTCTCCGGGTTTGTTTTAAAATGCTGCAAGCTATTAATTAAAAAATGCTGGTGTAAGATATGAGCTTAGATTGAATTACATGATTAGATTGAATTGTCTGATCATCTGAATGTTGATTAGAGTTCTGTATGTTTAAAAGCGTGTCCTTGTTTGTCTTCTGAAAATTGACTGCAGAGATGCTTAGCTTTCACTTTTTGTCTTTGCAGAAACCTGTGTCGCCTGTGTGGATTGGCTGTACAGAAACCTAAAGGTCCTGCTCACGAAGTCCATGGAAATCTGGAAGAGTCCAGCAGATGTACCTTGCGCAGGATGGGCTGCAAATTGGCGACCTGGCCGGAGGTCATCTTGAAGGTCTTCAAGGTGGACGTAACAACCGACATGGAGACGGTCCACCCTTCCATGTTTTGTCACAGATGCTGGACTGCTGCAATGAGGGGTGGAGGGTTCTGTACCTTCACCAGAACCAGAATCTCAGAATGGAAACCCCACACCTCCCACTGTAGCATCTGCTTTCCCCAGAAGACCCAGTTCAGACGCATAGGAAGAAAGCGGGTCAAGCCACTAAAAGGTTCACACAGCCTTTCAAAGAGAATCAGGTGGGACTCATCCACACCTCCAGGGACCAGAAGAGAGTGGAGACACCCTCCGGAGAATCCTGGGGCGTCAGCTGGGAAGGAATGGTTCAAACCATCAGTTCAAAGAGGACAGTGGGTAAAGAACATCACGCAATGCCAGAGGGACCATCTGAGCACTAAGCTTGTCCCCCAAGATCTTCCAGTGGACCTCCTAAGTGCATTTACCTGCCAAGTGTGTGATCACCTCCTCTGCGAACCCGTTCAGTCACCATGTCGACACCTGTTCTGCCGTGTCTGCATCATGAGGTACAGTCAAGCTGTGGGCCCAAACTGCCCCACCTGTAACCAGCACCTGAACCCAGCCCTCCTGACCAGACCAGCAAAGTTCTTCCTCACCTCGCTTAGCTCCTTTCCACTCCTTTGTCCCAGCGAGGGCTGTGGTGAGTGGGTTCGATTAGACCTCTTCAGAGAACACTGCCTCAACCACCATTGCAACAAAGAGTCCCAAGAGGAACAAACGTCCTCAGAGCAGAACTTGGACAGCTACCTGCCGGTCAACAAAGGTGGACGCCCTCGACAACATCTGCTGTCGCTGACCCGTCGGGCACAGAAGCACAGACTGAGGGACCTGAAGACTCAGGTGAAGGCTTTCGCTGATAAAGAAGAAGGAGGAGATGTGAAGTCGGTCTGTTTGACGCTCTTCCTTTTGGCACTAAGAGCAGGGAATGAACACAAACAGGCAGATGAGCTGGAAGCCATGATGCAAGGTACTGCCAAAAACATTTCACCTTCAATATGTGACTGTCAAAGCAGTCACAGTCACACAAATTCAACTAGAAAGAACAGATAATACATTATTGACTGACTCGCTTAAGCCTGGGCGCCACTAACAATAAGAACACAGTGGCCACAAAAATCATTTGGGCATGTTAAGTCTCACTTAAAAATCTTTAAAAAAATCTTAAAAATCACTTAAAAATCTTGTCTTTGCCATATCCTTTGCTATATAATGGCAAACATATTTCTAAATGTGACTTAACATGTCCAATTGCTTATTTGGGCCACTGTGTTCTTATTTGTTCTATTTGTGTTAGAGAAAAATAGCACAAGTAGTTTCTACACACACACACACACACAATTGAGGTTAAAAAGTAATTGTCAAACATGGCTGTTTATTCTAAGAAAAGGCAGAAATTGTCCTATCAGACATGTCCTAAAACCTATAGGGCAACTGTAGACAATCTCCAACATTTAAATATGTGTGTTACTACTGTCATTATTTACTAGAATGAACTCTAGTCACTATTTCAGTTCCTGACTTTAGCTAAATATTTTCACTTTTCATTAGCTTTAACAGGTAATTTTACACTATTACATTTCCATTTATTATCAAACAGATGCGAGAAACGAACTGAGCATGTCCGATATGTTTCTACAACAAAAAATGAATTCATTATTTGCTGGTACGCTTGACTGTCACAATTTAAATAGAATATTCACCACACTGCTAAACGTGTGAGTGCACGTGTGAGACTCTTACACACAATAACAATTCTTGTAAAGGCCCTGTTAGGATGAAAACAACATCAGTAGCCCTTGTATCTGCAAATGATACAGATACTGTCTTCAGTCCCCTGGGGAACTGGGCCCAGCTGGTGTCTGTTTTCATCAGGAGCCAATAGATCAGTATTTCCAGCCCAGCTGAGTCACCTCTCATCTGCCTTAAACATTAATAATCCCACTGATCTGGAACAATTAGGACATTCCGTGCAGCAATTACAGTCGGAATTCTGGAAATTGCTACAATTCATTTGGTGAGGAATCTTATGAAGGCTGTCGAGATTAATATTTCATCTCAAAATCATAAAGCAAGATTTTATATTTTGCATAAAGACCATGGCTCTGTTTTAAACCATTAGAACCACAATATTTTTGACATTTCAGCACATTTTCCCTCAGCATTTACTGTACACATCTTGAAGTTTAACTTTTTGTTAGTTCTATTATTATCAATAATGATTCTGATCGCTGTAATACAGTCATTTCTGCACTGCATTACAGTAAAACATTATTTTTAAACATTAAACATTATTATAAGTAGCAATTATTTGAACAATTATTTGAACAATATTTTACAATATTTGTTATTTTAGCAATTGTTATGTTGTATAATAATATTTATACATTTTTTAGCATAATTTGAGCATACATTTTGTATTGAGCATAATTGAGAAAACTGTAATTAAAATAATTGTCAGCATGCGAAAAATCCTATAAGGCTTAATTTTCTTTGAGTAAGTAAATATGTCTCTGCCCCCTTATTTTTTCTATTCTCTATTTTGTCATAAATTTGTTGCGTTTCTGATTCTGTCTCACACAGTGGTGTTTTTCTTCTGTTTCTCCCTCCAGGCAGAGGATTTGGGCTTCACCCTGCAGTGTGTTTGGCTATAAGGGTCAATACCTTTCTCAGCTGCAGTCAATACCACAAGATGTACCGCACTGTCAAGGCTACCAGCGGGCGCCAGATATTCCAGCCACTTCACACTCTCCGCAGTGCTGAGAAAGAGCTTCTCCCAGGCTTCCACCAGTTTGAGTGGCAGCCAGCTCTGAAGAACGTCTCAAGCTCCTGGGACATTGGCATCATCGATGGGCTTTCTGGTTGGACGGCCTCGGTGGACGATGTCCCTGCAGACACCATTGCCAGAAGGTTCCGGTATGATGTTGCGCTAGTTTCTGCATTAAAAGATTTGGAGGAGGACATCATGGAGGGCTTGAGACAGAGAGGGTTTGATGACAGCACGTGCACCTCTGGTTTTACCGTGGTGGTGAAAGAATCATGTGATGGTATGGGCGACGTTAGTGAGAAGCATGGATCTGGACCAGCA
The DNA here is from genome assembly GCA_036877545.1 of Yasuhikotakia modesta. Taxonomy (NCBI): domain Eukaryota; kingdom Metazoa; phylum Chordata; class Actinopteri; order Cypriniformes; family Botiidae; genus Yasuhikotakia; species Yasuhikotakia modesta. The sequence continues at coordinate 38,579 of JBAJNP010001358.1, read as the reverse complement.
GTGCCTGAAAAAGCAGTGAGGTTTTCCTTCACAATCATGTCCATCTCCGTCCGTGCTGATGATGAGGAGGATGCTGTCACAATATTCCAGGAACAGAAACCAAACTCAGAGCTCTCCTGTAGGCCTTTGTGCCTCATGTTTGTGGATGAGTCCGACCACGAGACCCTCACAGCCATCTTGGGACCTGTGGTGGCAGAGCGGAAAGCCATGTTAGAAAGTCGGCTAATCCTTTCTATTGGTGGTTTGATGCGTTCCTTCAGGTTATTCTTCCGGGGCACAGGCTTTGATGAGAAGATGGTACGCGAAATGGAAGGTCTAGAGGCCTCAGGATCCATGTATGTCTGCACCCTTTGTGACTCAACTCGAGCCGAAGCCTCCCAGAACATGGTGCTACATTCTATTACACGCTGTCACACTGAAAACCTGGAGCGTTACGAAATCTGGAGGACAAATCCTTTTTCAGAATCTGCTGATGAACTCCGTGACCGGGTCAAAGGTGTTTCTGCCAAGCCTTTCTTGGAGACCCAGCCCACTCTGGATGCCCTGCACTGTGACATCGGTAATGCAACCGAATTCTACAAAATCTTCCAGGATGAGATAGGTGAGGTTTTCAAGCAAAGCAATCCGTGTCGAGAGGAGCGCCGACGTTGGCGATCAGCCCTGGACAAACAGCTGAGGAAAAAAATGAAGCTCAAGCCTGTGATGAGAATGAACGGAAACTACGCCCGTCGGCTGATGACACGTGAAGCTGTGGAGGCGGTCTGCGAGCTTGTTCCTTCAGAGGAACGTCGTGAGGCGTTGCAGAAGCTGATGGAGCTCTACCTTCAGATGAAGCCGGTGTGGCGGTCCACATTTCCTTCACGAGACTGCCCTGATCAACTTTGTCAATACAGCTACAACTCGCAACAATTTGCTGACCTCCTTTCCACCACGTTTAAGTACCGGTATGATGGAAAAATCACCAACTACCTGCACAAGACCCTGGCCCACGTTCCTGAGATTGTTGAGAGGGATGGGTCTATCGGAGCATGGGCCAGTGAGGGCAACGAATCCGGGAACAAACTGTTTCGACGTTTTCGTAAAATGAATGCAAGGCAATCAAAAACATTTGAACTTGAAGATGTGCTAAAACACCACTGGCTGTACACCTCCAAATATCTACAGAAGTTCATGGAGGCCCACAGGAACTCAGCCAAAGCTTTGCAGGCCACGTTCAACCCAGAGGAGACCCCAGAGGAAGTTGACGTGGCTCTTGATGTTCCTGATTTTTAAGTTTTTCATTTTCTTTACTTTGATTAATTGACTTTCTTTAAATGACCTTTTTACTTCCTAATAAATTTAAGTAATTTACTTTATTTCTTGAGAGGAGATGCAATATCAGGTGTAAATGTTTTGTTATTTACTTGACTTACTTGACTTTACTTTTTTGTAAGATCAGACATAAAAGTGAGCAAAATTGTTTTACTGGAGAGATAAAATTGTATGGGCAGGGCTGTTTATTTCTCCCCAGCTTTCACAGGCAAATTTTCTGTGTTTTATTTCACGCTGCTTGTGAAATATGGGGGATTTTATTGTTTTGCCAGGTTGTGACTTTCATGAATTCGTACAGAAGGCGTATTTATGAAAACATATGAGGCAACTGTAAGTCACTGTAATTGTGTTAAAGTAGCTCACATTTATGTTGGTTGCATTAATAAATCACACAAGACAAAAAGAAAATGATATTAGAAAAGTATCTTTATTGCAGGAGGAATAGAGAAAGAAATAATTTTACAGTAGAGTGAAGTCACTCTACTGGACCACAAATGACCATTATTTACCCATAGACATTATAAGACAGTATTTGCACATTTGTGTAGCTTCTGCCTCATAATCTACCTCAGAATTCAGTCTTTTATTCTACAGATACCAAAGGAACATTTGCACCATACTGTTTACACAAACACACATTCAAATACTCCTGAGTTAATGTCTATTTGAACAATTAAAGACTATTGTCAGGAATTTCTTTATGGTTATGTGTGCATGAATTACTCGCCTTATAAATTTATAGTGATGGTTTTGTTTATTAGCACTAGATGTGTTTGATTCATTGTGTTTATATTGTTCTTTGAAAGATTTTCATTGATTTATTTACTTTGCGAATACATTTACTTTCATTGATTTTATGTAGTTTCATTGATTATTTTTACTTGATTTCTTTCATTGCATGACCATTGTTATACTTACATTTGATTCAGTAACTTTGGATACTCCTAGTAAATCAACCAAAAAAATCCTCTTCTAATTATATTCAATTTTACAGGCCGCAAATATTATGGGTAAAATCTTGTTTGCAAGATTGTTTTTTCTACTTTCTTTGTTTAATTAAAAATAAAACACTTTGCCTCGCACTGTTCATTCCTAATTGTGAAAATTATGTTTCGTAGACTTGCACAAAAGCTCTAAAGATGTTTCTGACCCAATGTCATTTTTTCTTTCTTTGTGTGAGAACATTAGCTATTGTTGCAATTCTTGAACATTGTGGCTTCTCCATTATTGAACGTAATTGTTTTGGAAATTTTTTAAATAAAGGATACATAAAAAATTGTCAAGTTTTTTGTTCTTTTGTATGTGGTTGGAGACGCAGAAGAAAAGATAATAATGTTTTATATAAAAAATGCTGTAATCAACATAAAAACATGAAGTTAAAATTTAATACATTTCAGTTTATTTTATTGAAGTAGACAAACATCCTCTACAAGTCATTGTCACGTGTTAAAAGGCAATAATTCAAAAGTTATAAGGTAAAAATATGAGATGTAGTCAGTTGGTTACATGTAATCTATTCTTGTTAACACAGTTATTTCATTTACAATACATTTCAGCTATTTCATTCAGTCTGAAAAATGCACAAGAAACAAACACAATATGGTTAAAATAAGCTATATAAAATTGTTTGTTGTAACAGGCAAACATTTAAACACATATTTGTTTGATATCATGAGATTCAACAGGTAATAAACAACGTCTCAGTCAAAAAGTCTCCTGAGAAAGCTTTTCTTTGCTGGGGTCATTTTCAGTGAGACCGGAGTCTTGCGATAGGTCATCTTCAATGGGACTCTCTTCAAAGACAACATCTGGCGTGGTGGAGTCATCTCCTGTTTGGGCAGGCCTCCATGATCCAGGCAAAAGTACTTGCTGTTGTCTTGTGAGAGGCGTAACAAAAGGCTTTCAGGGAGCTCCATGCACTGGGCATGGACCCAATGTCCACCTTCACCCCTGGAGCAGTAGATCATGGCAGGTCGGGTGAGCTCAGTAGAGTAGAATGGCTCCCAGGTGTTGGGGTCTACTTGACAGGTGAGACAACACTTGATCCAATAACCTGTCTGAGATTCATCCTCCTCATCTTCCTCATTATAGGTGTCACCATCTCCATCGCTGCTGTATTCTAGCTCATGAGGTTCTCTGCCAAAGTAGAGCTCCTCTGAGTCCTCCAGTGGTGCAGAGTCCTCCAGATCATTGGACTCCTGACTGCAACCCTGAGTTGTTTCCTCCCCCTCCCTTTCCTGCTGAAAGCTCACCTGGTAGAAATGATAGGCTTCAGGTGGAGCTGGGTTTCCCTCTGAAGGAACTGCAACGAAGGCACTTCCTTTGCCCAAGCTTCCACCAAACCAAATACGGCTGTGACTTATTTCAGTGGTCCACTGCGGTGGGTCACGTGGCTCCATGTGCACACCAACATCATCAATGCCAACATAGGTGCATTCCATGCGCTTTTGGGTCTCTGACTGGTACCCACCAATAATGATGTACTCATGACAGCCAATAGGAGTGATTATAGCGCTGGTGATGGCAAGGCCATCATGGAGAACATTGCAGGTCAGGACAGGGCTTCCTAGGAGAAGCTCCACACGAACACGGATCAGACGAGGTGGTCGACAGTCAGAATTAAGAACGTGGCCACCCAGGAAGTAAACACAATCCTCTCTGGCCAGAGCCACGTGAAAAGATTGACCATCTGTGAGTTCTGGAAGGGTGTGTGCAGTGCAGCAACCAAACTCCAGGTCAATAAGGAAGACTTGTGGTGGACAGTCCACCACACTGTTCCAGTTCTCTGTGGTTCTCTCAGTGGGTGGCATATAAGATCTACCACCAAATAAAACACAGGCAGTTTTCCCTCTGCTATGGATTACACTGATGGTGTGGCCGTATCGAGCACTAGGAGTCTCTCCAATCAGCTCCTTTTCTTGACATTGCAGTGTGACCTTACGGTTGCATCCCCTGCTGTCCACACTCAACATGTAGAGGCTTGAAGACAGTTCGTTGTTGGGTGTTCGCCCACCATGAATGAAGTAACATTCAGGGCTGTCATTAAAAGGTTCAAAATGAGCTATAGCTGGACATCGAAGGGGAGGAAGATAACAGGAGCTGTTTGAGAAGGTGATGGGACGAAGTTTAAGTTGTCCGTGTTTTATACGCACACCAAACACCCCAGTCGGACATGAACGTTTTGGCCAGCCTTTCTGACCAAACAGATAAAGATCTCCCTCTAACTCAAGCAGAGAACAGCCGGGTTGAACAAGGCCAGCACAGTTTACAGCAGTCAAAGACTGTAAAGACATCCTTCTGCAGTAAGCTGTAAAAATACAAATAAAAAATACATCATTAATACAATACAATACAATACAATACAATACAATACAATACAATACAATACAACACAACACAACACAACACAACAAAATACAATACAATACAATACAATACAATACAATACAATACTTTAAAAACAGCGGAACACTATTTCCGGAACCCTGAACCAGTTTCCTGTTTCCCAAGTCGTGCATCCCAAAGCACACGGATTGTAGTTTTCCTGCTTCCCTTTCTTTAAGACGCTGCCGTTCGCTTGCGTTATAAAAACGACATTACCCAGCATCCTCAGTTACCCCACCGCGACAACGGGTCTACGTTTAAATGGTAAGTCCGAGACGTTGTAAGCGCTCCGTGAGCTCGTGTTCAGCAGTTGTTTGTTGTACCGTCACACACAACGCCTGTCGTTTTCACGTTTCATACGCGTTTCAATGTATTTCCATCATACGTTACGGAAATACCGGCCAAACTAGCGAATAAGCTGCATAGACGCGCAACGCTAACGCGACACACGCCGCTGAAAGCGAAGCAAAGATCAGGATGCAAACATGTCATATATAGTTATGTATATTAAACATAACTGTATAAATAATATAGTTATTTTTTAAAAATGTGTTATTGTATATATTGTCATATTAAGTATGCTAATACAAAGACAGCTCCCTTTAATATCTCACTATATATGTATGTATGTATGTATATATGTATGTATGTATATATATATATAATGTCCTACTGACTCCTAGTAACTGCAGCACACCGTGTCTGTATTTTCTTACCTCCTGGTCAATGCACTCCGAAATCTGAGAGCTGTGCCGGTATCTTATATCGTTTATTTGAGATAAACACAATGGTTTGGTGGCAGTGGCTGGGACTCAGTGTTTGTGAAGCTTGACTGACTGGCTTGAGGTTAACTGTCTGTAACTGCCTGTTTTCAACAGGTGGTAAAGCACATCGTAGAGAGTTTGAATGAAAACAGGGACAAGTTTGTGTATTAATGTTGTGCTTTTACATTTTCCGTGTGGTTTAATATAAATGAATCACAGTTTTATTGTTTGCATGTAACTCCACAATTGGGATGTATTCAGTTCGGTATTTCCAATTGCACCTGATGTGATTTGCAGGTGGTGCAAAAAGTTTTGCGTGAGTTTTTATGTGTGTAGAAGAGCTACAGGAATGGTGCTGGAATTTAAATCATAAGTTTAATTCAGTCCTAAAAGTTCATAATGGGAATATTCAACACATCACAAATATTATCTCATATTAAATAAATACATTGAATGATTGTCTGTCTTTAAATATTCTGAAATTCTTTTGCTTTATATGTTCTGTATTATTCAGATCATAGTTTTGATCAATATTATGCACTTTCTAATTGAATTGTGAGAAACAAACACATTTTAGTTGTAATTTCTAGGCATTGGACCTGAAATTCACTTTTTACAATCGCAAAGATGGTTTCTTTTAGGGCAAAACCTCGCAATATACATGAGAAAACAGGCACTTCAAAATCCATCTGTCACGTCGTATCGTGTCACCTTGTTTAAGGAATGATTTGAGTGGTGTGATGCCAGCCTCGGTTAGGGACAGAATGAATGTCATTACACCAAATACAGAATGTGAGTCACGCTTTAGATTTTGGCAGGGGGTCGTTCAGATTGGTAAAGATACCCTTTATTTCCCGCAGGCTTGTATTTGCGTTAACCGTTTCTGCTCGCTGACTCCTTAAAGGAAGGAGAAATTAGGAGACTGTTGTTGAAAGAAGAAAGAAAGCGAGAGAGGGGAGTGGAGGAACATCTGTGTGTGCCTCATTAGCATAATGTTTTTGTGTTTTGGGTGGTTGTGTAAAGATGCGTATGTGCATGAGCCCTCATGCAATCGCGTATTTGTTTTCGGAGGCCGAGAGATTGTGCGCACCAGACGACAAGAGCATGTGCAAAACAAAGAGCCGTAACCGCGAGAGCCTGGCAGAACATTGAATAACACAAACAGCAGAGCACCTGTGTTTGTGAGCCTGTGCTGAAGAGCAGGGCTCTGAAAGAGAGGCTCGTCGTGTCCCCTGAGGCGTAGCAGACAATAAAGGATTCCTCCGGTGTCTACGAGCGCAGTGGAGAGCTTTATTCTTCCGTTCAAGCGCACTTACATGCCAATGTTCACACTTACAAATGCGGTAAAATAAACCTGTTGAATCCTGGAGGAAATTTGCATGCAGCAAATGAATGTCACTTCTTGCCAGGTTTGCAACAGAGAGCAAAAAATCCATGAATTCTACTCGTGCCTTTAGGGTTCGAAATTAGAACCCTGACCCTGTTTACTTTAAATGTCCTGTTTTGTGAATAATTCATCTTATTAAATGCAGATAAATGACAAAACTGACGAACTTACTAGCAAACCCGTGGTATGAGCTGGTTGTATGCTCTCACTAGATGAGAGATGTAGGTCAGGGAAAGACCATGGCTTAGGGGAACAGTTGTGGCCTGCTAGTGAGTCAGACTTGTGACCAGAAGGTCACTGGTTTGATTCTCATTGCCGTCAGGTAATAATCTGAGGTACCAGGAATAGGTTACTTACTTAATTCATTCATGCATTTTTAATTAGAAATACAAATGTTTATTTGTATTTTATTTAGTGTTATTTGTTTCCTCTGAGACTTTTTCAGTCAAGTATATGCCTTGAGGGATATTGAATGTCATTGTAAGCATTGTTGTATGAAAAAGGAAAGTTTGTCAGTCTAATCGATTAATCAATAAAGAAAATAGTTTAGAATCATCATATCACAAAAATCATGGCATCATTTCAATTTCATTTGCCAAAATGGCCCACCGCAATGCATTGTGGGATATCGTGTTCAGGTGTACTCGCCCATCCATCCGCATGTACTGCATGCGTAGCAGTGCAAGTACAGAGTAGCATAAAGAGAGGGAAAAGAAGAGGGTTAATGGTACAGCTGACGCCCGCGGCCTTGCAAGGATTTGCGCTGTATTATTGATGGAGCAGAGTAATTAGACTCTAGTGTAGCACCTGTTTCTGTCCCCGCTAATGTTGTGCCACCTGAAGACGGTTTTCCCCGGGGCGGGTTTGTGATGAATGACACGGCGACAGCTCCGAGGTTCTGACGATCATCTGCGCCATTCTTCATTATTTTTTAATGTCACAGCAATCACTGTCCGCCCCCTTTCCAACCGCCATTGATTGTAATTTAGTTGAACTTCAAAGTGATAATTTTGTTCCAATCAGGGCTAATGTGGCTATAACGCATGTTGCCGGATAATAAGTGACCCGTTATAAACTGCAGTCCGTCGGGATCCATTTTTCATTTTTGAATTCCGCCGTTCCTGTTCTGCATAATCCGTAGCTCAGTTAGAGTTTGTTCTGTGAAGGTGTTGAATTAATGTTGCTACATGTTGTTTTCTGAAATGTGAAAGCTGCTGTAATTTCATGAGAGAGAATGAATTGCATTTAGGCTAATGTCACAAAACATCACTGCATTTAATAAATTTGTTGGTAATAATCACTGATGATGTAACATGCTGGAGGATGATGTCACATCCTAGAGGATGATGTCAATGGCATTTTGTATGAGACGTGAGAATTTTTTGACTTGACATGGTTTCATTTGAAAAGTTTGAGGTGAACAATGTTAAGAAATTCATTACCATTCATTTTTGTGTTAGTGCTGTTTTGGTGTGATTAAAAAAGCTAACTAATGTGATTTCCATTTTTTAAAAAAAAAACTGTATATCTGATTTCATTCGTTACATATAAAGACATAAATGATGGGGATATGATACTGTGGTATGGTTCTTATATGGTACTGTGCAACAGTGACTTCTTTAATTTCATCCAGTCTGCTGTGACCCTGTATGTACAGGACAATGTCAGTGTCATATCGTAGTTTAAACATTTAGAGTAACGTTCTTTGTGTCTTGCTGAAAATGTAAATAGGACAGAATGCCAGGTTTAGTTCAGGGTTCTGCTGTGGGGAACCATGACCAGCCCATGACTGAAGCTCTGGAGCGGTTCTGCAGCGCTCCGGAACAAACATACGAGCAGTTCCTGTCCACCTTCACCTACCTGAGTCCAGGTGAGTCTTCCTGAATTCCACATTTTTCCTCCGCTGCATTTTCGGACGTCTATCCGTGACGTACTCTCCGTACCAATTCCAGGTAGCGTGAGGGTTCCGTGTTTGACTGGTCCTGGAATTCAAGGAGACACGTCCCACAGAGATGTAGAGGAACAGGGAGAAGATGGAGTGTCAGAGATAAAGGAGAGGTTGTTGCCCTCAGCAGACCCCTCACCATCTGCTGATCAGGAAGAGGTCAGTGCATTATAGATCTGAACCCTATAGATCTGGACTGACAGCCTTTCCTTATCAGCCAGACCTCTTTTCCTTTCAATCAAAGTCAAAGCTCTTGCTCTGTTTATCACACAAACAACAATAACACACAGATTCATTTTCTTTTCCTCTGTTTTCTTTTTGCCTTTTTAGTTGTTCTTGCATCATTTTTCTGTTGTTTATACCAGACAGAGATTGGCAGTTAGAGATTGAGTAAACCGCTAACCCAAAGTGTATGTCTGGCCTCAAATTGTTCCGCTAGTTCAGAAGATGTGAAGTGTACTATACATTTTTTAAATGAATAGATTTAGAACAGAATAAATAATTAACAATGACTGATTGTTTTTTGCTTAACACAGTCTAATTTGAAGTACCTGAACTAAGTTTTAAGAGCAGAATCGAGGTGGGCAAGTAGCCAAACAACCTTAGCATGACCTAGCAACGCCATAGCAACTGCTCAGAACACTCATAATGACCACATGGCAATGCCTTAGCAACCATCAAGAACAACCAACTACTGCTGCTTCTTAAGAATGCAGCTGCAAACAAAACCCTAGCAATGACCTGAATACCACTTTAACAGCTCAACATTGTGATGGCTGTTTCTGTATTGGCAGGAATCTCATGTTTTCATGAAAATGTAAACTAGCATGCTATCTTTATTTTCCCTTCTGCTGTATTATTTTACTGCTCAGAGTTTTGGATGGCTCCATTGAGATGTGTGTTTTGTTATCTAGCCGCGTGTGTGCTGGCAGCGTGTGAGCGGCGCTTAAGACTTCCGCCTGGCTTGCGTATTGATCTCAGCGGGGCCCTGACGAGACGCAACACCGGTTACTGTCAATAACACAAAGCGCACCGGCCAGCAGCGCAGGCCAGTCAATGCTAAAAGAGCGTCTGCCATATTTAGCTCCCCACCACCAGCAGAGAAAAACAGTCATATCGATTGTACCATTGCTTTGATTGTGATCACGCTAGTTCAAGTGGGTGCCGTCGTGTTTGAGCATCATTAGGTGAAATGAGACAGTGAGGGTGAATTCGTGAGTTTCTGTGGGTTTGTGCTGTAGGTGTTGCTGGATTCTGGTTGTGTTGGAGGACGACTGGGTGGTCCCGACAGGCCCAATCCAGAGAAGCCTGTGAAGGTAAACGGTCACAAAGTTTGGGAGCAGGAAAGTTTGAAAACAGCCAAACTTGGTTGTTTAAGTCACTTAAAATATTCATCAAAACAATCATTATATACAAACAATAAACTATTGAATATATTTATAACAAATATAAACATTACAAATACACATCTTTCTAGTTATGCCAAGCTCTAGAATATTTTAATGGGTAGAAATTGTGGGTGGGGGACTTTGATATTGTTGTAGGCAATTTGAGGAGGGCCTAAATATACTTAAACATAATTAAAATACAGTTAAATAAAGTTGATTCAGATTAATTCATTTTATTAATTCATCAATTTACAAAAGCAAGCAGTAACTAATGAGCATGTTTAAGAATTAATACTCTGTTTACAAATGAATAAATCCTTGTGTTTTTCTACTTTTATCCATAGTTTGATAATTATTTGGATGATTCGGAGGATGAAGAGGAAACCACAGACGCCACAGGTGCTCATTTTTCCTCAAACATCAAATATTTCCTTAAGCATTCCTGTGATTCAATCCTGCAGAAATTTACCCAGTTCCGCTTACTGGCCTAAATATTCTTTTCTTATGGATATTTAAGGATTGCATTGGCTCTGTTTACCTTTAATAGAGTTTAGTGGGTATCATACATGCTGTTTTTTGTAATTAAGGCTGTTGTACAGCCTGATTTCAATATATTACCATTCATTAAACATTTTCAGTGCATGCAAATTCTAACCCACCCCGTCAAAAGAGCCGGGGGCAAACGCTAGCTGTGCGAGGCTTAGCGCTCACTGTACAGCCTTGTAATGTAATGATATGGCACATGCCAGCTCTTTTCTTCTGTGCAGAGAGCCTCATTTAAACTTAAATGACCGGTTTAATGCCAAGTCAAATATGTATGTGTAATTGAAGTTAAGAAATTTTGATTGAAAAGGCTTATTGTTGATAGGAGGGCTCTGGTCTATTTTTAGGAACAAGCGCAAGGGCATATAAGTGAACTAGTCAGTGGGGGGACTGAACAACTAGTTGACTAATTAGTTTTGAGAAACCCCTGTAATTAGGTTGTTTTCAGGGTCACTTGACCCTCCTAGTGGGGGCGTTTATGTAAGAAACATTTGTTTTCAAAACCAACTAGATGAGAACAACAGGAAGCATCAGGTATTATTAACTAACAATGACCTTTTGCATTTGTAGAACTTAACATTAACCAGGATTAACAAATGTTGTTGTTGTTATTGTTATCATGCCACGCTGTAATCAAATGGAGCCGTATTGTAAAGTGTTGAAAATGTGCGTGAGTCAAGTCTAGTTGGTTAGTGAGGTTAACTAGTCCACCTAGTTGTTTGTGACCCATCCCTATGATTCACTGTCGATCAGGTAGCGAGATGTACGTGAAAGACATCAGGTGTCGTGTTTAGCATGCCAGTCAAATCTACCGAATAACAAAGAGGTAGACGCTGAACTTTACCTTAATTAGCATGAATAATCACGCCACTGCTGGGGTTTGCTAAAAAGGAGACTGCTAAGTAAGAGAGGAAGGGAGGACGAGCGCGTGACTCAGAGACGACAACAGCAATAATTACCTTTACATCAGGGTTTAATGCCTGGTCTTCACCGTCCAGAACAATCTTCAAACGGGTCGAGGGGAAGTTGGCGCGGTCAAAGCGGATCAAGGGCCGCAATCTAATCGCAGAGTACCTGCGGTTTTAATGAAACGCACCTCTCCACGCCAGTCAAGGGGGCTTATGCGTGTCATAATGGCAAACGCCTTAGGATTAATTATCAGGGTAAAGCCCCTTTCAATGTTTTCTTAGTGAGCTGGTTAATGATCTTGTTTTTGATGCCACCTTGTTCTAAATGCTGGCTGGGAAGGGGGGCTACACACACACACACATACACACACACACCAATGCAGGAACGCATGGAATGCCTCTAGATGCCTGGTCCTCACTTAGCAGCTGAAAGTATGAATTTTGCTGTGCTGCTAATTAGCTGTTTAATTAAGATCAGCATCAGCTGAACTCCTGCCAAGCCTGATGTCTCTCTCAAACACACACACACACACACACACCCATACAGCACATAAACCCTCGTTTTTGATGTTAAAAGGTTAGTTCAGCCAAAATGTTCTCGCCCTCATTGTTCCAAACTCATACCACAGAGATGTTTCGAAAAATGTCACGCTCTTTTCCAGTCAAAGAGAATAAACTTTAGAGCCTCAAAAGGGACAAAGAAATTACAAAGCGATGAAAACTGTTTGTCATTCACTAAAAATCTTCCACTTTACTGGAATGACATGAAGTGTTGTAGACATTTGTAATTTTTGGCGAACTGTTCCTTTAAAAATTCATGTTGTATGTTGGAGGAATATAACAATACTGCATTTCTCTTTTTTGTATTTTTCTTCCCATCATTTTGAAAATGCAGTGTCTGCCTGTCTGTCTGCCTGTCTGTGACTGTCTGTCTGCCTGTCTGTCTGTGTGTGTGTGTCTGTGTGTCTGTCTGTCTGTGTCTGTCTGTGTGCCTGTAAGTGAAATGAAACTGCATCTGTACTAGTAGGATGGAATTCATAAAGCCCAAAGCAATGAATAAACATGATCTCTTTATATGTGAGTGAGCTGATTGACCTTGAGATTCATGTAGATTGAGTGTTTTGAAGAGTTGAAAGAATGCGTCTGTGTGGGTGTTTGTGGTTTAAAAGGAATCACTCTAAAAAAAAAAACACAACTTCTGTCATCCCTTATTTACCTTCATGATGTTTCAACCTCATATTATCTTCTGGTTTTCAAAACAAATTCAGCATGTAAATCAAACATAAGCATAAACATAAACATGTCATTTTGGAGCCCTTGTATACGGTGCACAAGTCATTTTTTTGATAGTTTTCTTAGCTTGATGGTTTAATCATCCACCATTGTGGACAAAGGAAGACAGATATTAGAGTTGGAGTGACATGTGGGTGGGAAAACGATGGCAGGATTTTCATTATTGCTCTGGTTTTCCAAAGAACATCTAGTGTACAATTGTTTCTGACATACCCACCATGAACTGTTAAGCATTAGGCATTAATTTCCCCGAAATTCAAGCTGGATGTGTATTCTGTGAAGTATTAACCTGTTTCTAAAAGTATCTACATATGTCTTTTGGTGTTTAACGTACCGTGTTCCATATTTGTCAGGCATGTATGCGCTGCCTGGTGAGGTTGAGGAACATCTAACATCTGCATCTTCTCCCTGTCACCACACCCTGCTGGAGATCTCCTCAGCTTTCAGGGACCACAGAACTCACGCACTTAGCTCTGCTGAGAATGAGGTACAAGCACCAGCCGATTGTCCTGCCATCCGCTATGTTAATGCTTATTTCACACAGACTCTGTAAAATGTTTCATTAACCTGTTAAATGTTGTTTCTTGTCTTTCCAGAGCGAAAGTAACGAGGTTGTTCCTTTTCATCTGGATCAGAACTTTGATTACGACACTGTTGTGCTCTCTCGCAAATTCTCCAAGAACAGTACAGCAGGCCGTCTTAATACGTAACTGTTACTGGCGTGGCTCTGCCAACTAACAAATCCGGTTTTACGGAGTAAATTCCTCATTAAGACGGTCAAGCAGTGTTTTTATTTTGGCACTGGAGGAGGAACAAGACACCATTGACTGTTTTGAATGTAATTCAAGAGTTTATTGTGGACGTCAGTGTGTGAAGTGCCAGTTTGAACTGTCCTCAGAGATTATTTTAACTCATTAATGAAAAAAAACCTGATCCCATTTTAAGAGATTCACACCCACCCATTAGGATGGCCAGAACCAAACTGGTTTATTGGAAATTGGTTTAATCGTGAAAAATAATCTTTATTTAACTATTTCTGACGTCTAGGTGTTTGGAGGGGTTCGGTTTAAAAATAAGAGAGCTTGGTGACACTTTTTCTTTTTAGTTGAAAAGTCGTATCAAAGGCATTACATTTTATTACATTTTGATGAAATATTACAAACCCTTTTTAATTACAGCAGCTTGCATCAACAAATCTTTCCCAATAAGACCTATAATGTGTATTTAAAAGTAAACAGGGTCAGTACTGATGTTAAAAGCATTCAATTATTTAAGGTAATATGCTTATTAAAAACAGACCAAAGGATAGTGGATTTGTGTGGGCGTCCAAATCAAATCTCATAGTTTTATGATTTTTCAACTAGCTTACCTAAGCAGCTTCATTTTCTGACTCGACGGCTCACATAGAAGACCCATGGCGTAACTTTTTTTTTCCCCCAAACGTTTGACAAATTCAGAAAATTAATTTCTCATTGCTTCAGTTTCACGTCATACCTTTCTGTTTTTTATTTCACAAAAACAACATTCAGGGACTTTCTTCTGTTCCCCACGAGAACCTTGTAACCTCAATAAATGCCCCAAACATGTTAGTCTTTGGAAAGAATTTTTATTTAATCGTTCAATTGATCATTTATTTTGACATTTCGAAGAATGTCCGAACATGCCGTACAAGAACGTTCCGGCTGTTTCTCAGCGTGTTTTCAGTCATTTCCATCACGCTACTTTAATTTCTCACTCTTTGTACTCTGCAGCGCAGTTTCTAAGCATTGAGAAATCTCTTCCACATATTACCGTTCATTTACCTGTTCTGAAACATCAAGAGAGAAAGTGCATATTTAAACTGTCCTTTGTCTCTTCGGCCATGCATTTTTAATGTCTGCTTCTGTCACGGTCTAAGTAATTGGTGGACAAAGAGGTTGGAACAAGCTACAAAGGAGATTAGACCTTTTCTGGGTGCTGCAAAAGGGTGTTACTGTTTTAAGGTGTTTGTGCAAATATATAGCCGACACGGATTCTTAAATTAATACCTTGTGTGTAATTTAAAGCTGTAACAGAGGCGTTTATGCTTTTTGGGTTTAGGAAAATGACTTGCAGTAAGTTCAGACTTGTGCTATTCTTGACACGCATTTCCATAGAAGTGCAAAAAACACCTTTAGTAAATTACTGTAAACTACTGTACTGTAAGCTCTCTTTCTATATGAAGAAGCTGTGAAAATTTTCTTAATACTTTTTGTGTCTAACCTGAAAAATCCAGGTTACAGGTTTGGAGAAACAGGTATTAATACTCTGTTGCTTAATCACAATCCTGAGTAAAATATTTCTTTAATAACTACAAAGGTTTGGTTTATTCCTTGCCCTCAAACAGCATAATCTAATCTTTTTTTTTTTATTCACAGACACCCGTGCCTGTCTGCGGTGGACGATGGGTGTTTATTGTGCACTTTGTCTTATTGCACGTCCTTTTATTTGCAAAATGTGCTCAAAGCACTTTCTGTGACTCAGCCTCCTTGTTGCTAAGCAATAGCAGAGCAATGAAACGAACATTTGGAACATCGCAGACCACTTCCATGGCATTTTATCTCGGCTCAAATCGTGCCTGCAGGTCGGCATCTGTTCGACACCGATTCCGGTTTCGCTCAGACCTCGTATCTGTCGCCGGTTCAAAATCTACCAATTTGTGTAGTGAGCGCACAAAGCGATTTCCAGGGAGGGTTTAAATGTCCCACCAGGTGGTTGTTCTAGTTTGCCAGGTGGGGTTCCCTTTGTGGTTCATTTGGCTTCGTTGAACACAACCACGACTCTTTCAGTTAGAGAAACCAGAGAGATGGGGCGATAAAGAGGGTAACCCCGATCTCTCCCCCGCTTTCTCACCCAGGTGTGTTTGTGTGTGAACCAGAGACTGTGTTTTGTGGAGCACCAACAGTCTCTTCCAGGTGACAAAGTTAAACTGACTCTTTAAGGAGGTTGCGAAGATGTTGCGTTAAACTTCAGCCATGTTTCAGGCCGGCTGCCAACAATTCTTCTTGCTTCTTTTGGCCTGTTCCACATCCCCAGGAACGCAGAAGTCAATCATGTCACTAATAGCTTGTTAATAGCCTGTTTAAGATTTGAGGATTCATTAATTAAATTAAGGATTTATCAAGGACAAATTCCCTGCATAATGAGGAACCGAGACAAATTAAAAGAAGAGAGAAACTTTTTTTGGGAACAAGGCAACTAGTTAGAGGAGGAAATTGGTTTCAACAGGTGGTGTTTGATAATGAACTAAGAAAAAGAGCTTGTTTATTTCTTAGAGACACGGTTAATCACAGCTATGGTTGGGATGGATTCTGGAACAGTTGTTTTCAGTCATATAATTAAGTGACAGCATGAAATGATATGTGCATCTTTTTCCTGTAATGTCATTAGGAAATACAGGGTTGCCACAGTCATGGAAAACCTTGGAGATTCAGGAAATTTGGATTTTCAGGCTTAGAAAACTGAACATGTCAGAAATGTTTTGCAAAATTGTCTAGTTATAGTCAGACATTAAATATTTAATAGGCAAGAAATTTGTTTTGATTGCAAACTATAGAGGGATTATTTTTACCCAGTTATGTTGTGTGTTTTAGTTTTTGGTTGTGTGTGTGTATTTGGTGTTTAAGTTTAATGTGTATCTGTTTAAGTTTAATAATGTCAGTTGTCAATCTATTCGAGTTATTGCATTTCAAAGCTCTCTGTTACTATACCAGCAAATACGGTTGGAGTTATATAGAAATATAGAACCTTTAGAACTATTTTACTATTTTTATATTAATATTACTTCCTTAAATAGTTTAAATAGTAGCTACATTGTACACCCAATTGTTGCATGGCTACATTATCAAGAGCAAATAGACTGTATATGGTACAGTATCAAAGTAGCATTAGCAACACTGATGCTTTCAAGAGAAATCGGTTGTTATTTTAGCTTTCACACCCCTTAGTGATTGATTTTCTTGAGTCATTAGGCATATGCAAATGTACAACTTCTGCAGTCAGTCTCATCACAATCAGCGCCCAGTCGCTGTACCTGTTGCTTTAATTGAACGCGTCAATCATTTATAAATTGCTTGAGGAAATCGGACCAAGCCAGCCTTTATGCAGTCTGTATTTTCTTTCTTTTCACGCTTTTATTTTAGAGTGGTTGCGTTCCTTCCCTGATTAAAACTGTCGTTCTGCTCACCTGAATGCTGTTGGCAGCAATGTGAGTGTTTTTTTTATGTCAGAAGGGAAATACACACATTTCTGTCCTGATGGTGTCACTATTGTGTTGCTGGTTTGTCTCATGACCGTATTTTGTCTGTCTTCCAAGAGCATCATCTGCAATGTTGAGCCCAGTCGAAAATCCCACAGCCACAAACACACATTGCATATTTCCATAAATCTACATAAAGAAAATGTACAATGCTGATTTTGTTTTTGTAGAAATTACCGGTGAATTGCAATTGTGAAATGTAAACGATTTTTCTCATTTAAATTGAAAAATACATCAACTGTAAACGATAAGCTTCTGTGGTGTGTTGGTTTTCCTTGACTGTTGAAAATCAAGCATCCACAGCTAACCAGGTCAGTACAGACAACTTTAAAATTTGTGCCACCCAACAAATCCGTATAATGTGTAAATGCTCCCTCTGGGGCCTTGACTAGCGTTCAGGGCCCTTGATGAATCGTACTATAGCTGAACATGTGCAGTAGACTTCAGGAAAATCTGCTGGCAGGAGTTATTCGCCTGAAAACTCTCTGTGATAACATGCCGGCTAGTGGGCAGCCCAGTAGCACCCCTGGAACATTAATTCAGACAGATTCAGACACCAAAGATTCAATTCCCGCCCATTTGCTGTCTTATTCTTCTTCAGAGTTGAAGCACGTGGAGCCGACGGGTTTGGACGCCGTGAGTAACCATGAAACCATTTTTATATGCAGTTATTTACATACTTAAGACTGCCAGTTATACACACATGCACAAGAGCGTATATCAAACACTAATGCTCTCGTCACATATATGGTTATTTATCATTGGGTTGCTGGTGGCTGTGTTGTTGGTTAAATGCTGTAATGTTACTACTGGCCTGTAGTTTTTGCTGTTAAAAAATGTCATTGTGATTTAGCGGATTTGATTTGTCACTAATGGTTAACGCTGTGGTGTGTGATCATTTAAATATATATTGCAGCTGCGTGTAATATATCATGTCATATGAACAAGAACGATTAGAAACACATGAATCAAACTCGCTTAAAACGCTGACAATTTCTGACATGGTTTCTCATGCGTCATTTTTTCAATTATATCCCTGTTTACAGAGTCGAGTCGACGGTGGAATCGCTTACAGTAGAATTAATTTCTCTTCTATCTTGTCCACACATGACTACAGTATCTCACGTGTGACGGATTACAGGTGCGTCCCGTTGTTGCTCATTTACATAAAACTTTCCTCAACTGTGTTTTGCCACTGGGCACGCCTACATCACGGTCGATGGAAATCGGCAATGTTTATTAAAAATAAGCTGTTATATGTTTGGATAGCCCCTCAATACTGAAATGCTTAGGGTACGGCTTTGTGCGTTATTGTGACTTTCACGCAAGTTTTACCAGTTTGTCACCAGGATCTCCCAGGAACGCCATGGAAGGCAAAAACACACCCAGTTCAAGGTTGTGTGCTCCCTGAACTGCGATATTAAGGGTCTTGGAAGAACAATGGCAAAATTAATACGGCAGCCTTTGAGTATTCTGTATTTTCCCCATCTCCTCACTGCATTATTGCAGTAATGGGTCTTGGTGCCAAAGCCCTTGATGGATTCCTGTGGGAGAACTTGGATTAATGGAACGGAGGTGCTGAAATTTATGCCGGTTTCATCAGGTTTACAGCAGAGGAAAACAGGACTTAACACTGTCTGTGTGTTATTCGATTGTACCTCTCCATACATGTCTCTGCGGCTGCGTCCGGTCCTGAGGTTGCATTGATTTACAACAGGCAAAATCACAGCATAATAAAAGCCCTTGATAGTAAAGAATGGTGCCGTGGGGGAGCGAGCGAGCGAGCGAGAGAGAGAGAGAGAGAGAGATCAGAGCTAGGCAAGGGGAAGGGTTGATGATCTCCAAAGCAGTTTATGTAAATTCTCTCTCATCCCCCTCAGGGTTGCCAGTCACCTTGCCAAGGCCCAGTTAGGCAGCACTGGCAATGCAGCCGTCACACTGTTGCCCTCCACAGCTGGAGAAAGTGCGACATGGGGGCTCAGCCCACCGTGAGCCGGGATTTGGTGCCGGATCAGTCCACATGAGCCAGGGGAATGCGTCACGCGGTATGTGGCGAGCTACTGAAACACTGTCCCATTTGACCCTGTTTTCCTGCTCAACCCTTCTCTTCTGTCTCCCTCTTTCTCTGCAGCCTCAGAAGACGTGTGGCGTGATGAAAGGATGACTTGGCTGAAACTGTTTGAAGTTTAAAAAGGTTCGGTTGAGAACAGACGACGTGTTCTTAAAGAACCACGCAAAAACACACAGATACACTCAGAGATAAAGTCTATATGGCGTTTACTTATAAGGGCTAAGCTAAGTTTCTCCATCTCAATCTTTAATGAAGACTGGCTTGATAAAGAAAATTATAGTTTTATTTTGCATCTTTTTTTAAACCATAACATTTTTACAGCCAATTAAATTTTAATTCATGATAAATTTAGATAAAAGTTGGAGATGAAAAATTCTCATCGCTGGCCTATTTTTTATTGTACACATCTATGAGTGTTGTGGTCTTACAGTGGTCGCCATGTTAACCAATAGCTCACAAAAACAAATCAAGATTTTGCTAGTTAACTTATACCTTCAATACCTTCACAATTATGAAAACACAACAGAAATGTTTACTATTCTAGAGTAATTTCATTCACAGCCCAATAGTTAAACGCATTGTTTTGTAAGAATGGGGAAAGAGTATTTTTAAACTGGAAAAAACCTCACCAAGGTGATATGTATCATTCACAACGGAAATTAAATGTTTTTTTTTCATTTCTCCTTTTTAGTAGACTCCTCCTCCAAACTTAATATGGGTTGCGTACAGCCCGTCCCCTCGATTAGATCTCGCTGTTCTGTTCCCGGTGAGGCGGGTCCGACTCTGTAATCACATATCTAATCTGTGTCATATATTTTATATGTGTGTGTAATATGTGTTGGTAAATGCCAGGCAGACAGAGTGCGTGATTGAGTTTCCCAGCCGAGAGGACGGCCGGTGATTGATTCTGCCTCACTGTGGTGACTAAATGATTAGAGGATGTGATTGACAGATGAGGGGTTTCAAATGGACCGTACATGAATGATACAGGAATGAGGGGGATGGCGTGATGAAATTGCACTGGGCCGAGAAAGACCCTCTTCTTTAACACCTTGCTTTTGTCATTCGTTCTTCTCATTCTTCCTTAATTAACTTGCCGTCTCTCTTATTCTCCTACACGATATCCAATATAGTGGAGGCTGTGATGGTCTTTATCTAGTTAAAGTAAATACGCGGTCCTCTCATTCATTGATTTTTCCTTTTTTCACATGGCTAATCCCCGCTGGCTGCTTACATCCCTCAGAACACAGGACTGAGGTGGAAGATGAAATATTACCAATTTCCATATCTTAATTCATCATGTGAACAAAGATCTCTGTGTGTGAAGAGAGCCAAAGCCACTTATCTTCAATCTCTCTCTCTCTCACACTTTCTCTTTGTGTGTCTGTGTTTCTAATTTTCAATTTAGCAAGCTTTATTAGCGCAGTACACACGGACATTTCTTCAGTAATGGCGGTTCTGGTTCTGTGGACTTTGTAAATAAATTCTTTTCAAAGACACTTACAAGTATATTTTGCCCACCAGCATTGTCCAGCAAAGAACACATAAATGTTACAGGAAAATTATGTCATTTCCTATTGGGCGTCTGTTTACTAGGTTTGTTAGTGTTCTGTGGCACGGGATTTAAGGATTTATGTTTTATAAACAGTAAATATTGTATAGAAGAACAAACCTGAAGGCTGAAGTTGAGTCAGTTAGTACTAATAACTTTTTATGATGAGTTTGTGCTGCCTTGAAACTGTTTCTACAACATAAACTTTAGTATTGTAATGATTAATTAATGCTAACTTGTTCAACCATTAAAGTTAGCTCTGGTTAAAGTGAACATTTGTGGAGGACTCTAGTTGTGTGGTATATACACTGTGTTTGTATCAGGCTATATAGGTTACTATAGCCAGGGCTGAAGTCTGAACCTTTTCATACTAATATACAAACACCTACAGCTAGTCTGAGTTTCTGTAAATGAGGCAGAAGGCAAGCTTTGGGGTTTGTGCGCTGCTTATTAACCTTTAAGCCGCGTATGAAAAGGTTACCATGTTTCACATCTCCCATGTTGTGTCCTCGTCACTGTCTTTTATACCTGCAAATTTTGTAACATAAAGTATAGATTAACTGTCAGACCTGTGGTGCAGTGGTTAATGTACATGCTCGAGAGGACAAAGGTTCAAGTTCGGCTTGCGTCATATATCGGTCTCTTTACCGCAGAACTTTTAATGATGCATGATTAAGAACTTTTACCAGAAAGTTTGCAAAGGTTCCCAAACTGAGTCATCGTTTTAGAATCTGATTCGACAAAACAGTTTAAACACGGTGTGAATATGAAACGTGAAAACCTGTGACCGCATCAATAGAACTCTGTATGGATGTGACAAGTGTGGCACACTTCATACAAGCATCTGTAATTATTATGTTGCTTAGAGACTGTAAACATCCTTCAATTAGGCTAATGAGTTATATTACTTGGCAGAAGAATTGTTTATTATGATTAAAGCAACTCAGCCCTTAACGCTGAAGTATGTTTTTCTGTATTGAAACATTTGCACCGTAATGGGCAGTAAATTGTAAGCAGGCCATTGCCTGTTGGCTTTCTATACAGTGTAAATACTGTGTTTAAGTGTGTTGCTGTATTTAAGTGAAGCTTGTGAGCTTTTGAGTTAACCAATGGCCTATGTTTGAGGTTGGACTAACTGTTTGGACAAAGCCATTAATGTATAAGTTAGTACAGTAATTCTGTACTATCTGTTGCAGTGATCTAACTGGAGCTAAAAGATTACTAGTATAATGTTTGTGTGACTATTGCTTTATTGTGACTATTGCTTTATTTTTGGCCAAGGATTCGGTTTATATGCCGTGATTGATACGTGTCAAAGGATGCGCTGATATTTTGGATCAGGATGGAGACTTGAAAGCGGAAAATCCCGAGGAATAAAAGCTGTCAGGCAGACAAAGCCCGAAAAGAAGCAGGGACCCTCTTAAGGACCTGATTGAGAACAGGAGAAAATCAATCAACTGAGCCCCTGTGATTGACAGGCTGGTATGGGGTGTTTTCTGCAAAGGTGTCAAATGCTGCACAATTGCCCCCCCACCCCCATTTCTTTAGTGTCCTTCACCCTTTTATTCGCATATCATCATTCCGTCCATCTCACCCAAATTACTCCTCTATCTCTTCCACAATGTCTCCACTCCGCACTTCTACTGCTCCCTCACTTCCGCCTCGCCTCTCCTCCGCAATCTCCCCTTTCTGGAGAAAGACTCTTTCATTTAGGACTGCTGACTGATGCTCCTTTAATCTTGCTTCCGTACAAGCTTTATGGAAGAGGAGGAACGCATAGAACCTCCCCTCCACTCTCCGAAGACTCTCTTTGAGTCTATTTGTTTTCTGTAATATCATGTCGCGGCGAGGAGTGGAGGAACAGGAAATGGCATCGTGTTGCCCTCAGGATTCTGCCCTTAATCTTCAAATAACACCTCAGAAATGTGTCAGAAGATGTACCCATTTTAATTTGGTATATTCAGCTTCCAAGTTCTCAGACTGAGGCCACTTTTATGGTGCACTTTGTACTTCAAAAAGTACAAAAAAACTTTCTCTTACATTTCTTCTTGTCTTTCAGGCCGTATGGCCATAAACTCCTTCGAGCTTTTATCCTTGCTTTGAGCAATAATGGAGTGTAAGTTACTTTATTCAGGCTGAGTATCACATCTTCTATGTCATTGTTCTTGTGTTTGGAGTCATTTTGAAACCATTTAGGGTGTGATGTTACATTCAAACTATTGTGGCTCAATTGCTTTCGGTTGTTCTTATAATACTATGTTTCTAACCTCTTTAGTGTATGTCATTTGGTTTTTGATGTTAAGGGTGTAGTGTCAGCTGGTGTCAGAAGTGCAAAAATAATGGCTGATTTGTCATTGGTCCAACAAGCAGAAAGTCCCACCCCTAGTTTACATTATGCCATTGTTTCAGTGTTTTAAATGTCTGTGTTTTAAAATTGCCACAGTGTGTTTTGGGATAGGATCAACATACACATTTCTGACATATAGTTGAACTTCTTTCTGCATATTAGACTGGGATGCGTGTAATATCCAAAAATAATGACAAAATGACACACTTTACCTGTAAAACAACTGTATCCAATCAGACTTAGATTTACACAACTGTATCCAATCAGATTTAGCCTTTTCTAGGGCCTTGGAATATTTCATGTGGCTGAAGCAGCCAGTGGCTGAAAATCTGGTGTTTAAAAACTGCTTGTCTTTGTTTGTTTTCGCCAGTGACATCCAAAGCGAATGCACAGTGGCTTTAACTGTGCATTTATCCTGTCAGCCACAAATGGCAGAGTCCTGTGAGCTTCGAAGGACACTGTGGCTGCTCAGTTGTTATTGCCAGCTTTGCCTTCCAGCAGCCTTGCTGTGTTTAGAATGGGATGGAAAGGGATTCTGGCAGCTGTTCTGATTGTATCGTTTGCATGAGGGACCTCTGTGCTTGGCATCTGAGGATAACATCTGTCACTCATCCAGCACTTTAAGACCATGACTACGAAGAAGACATATTGATTCTAAATGCAATGTGCCCTTGCTGGCTGGACACATGATGGAGAACGTTGACCTGGTGCTTCAACAGGGAAAAGGAAACCGAGATCTTCTCAATGTCTCAGTTGCTTCTTCTAGGCAGCAGTTGGATTAGATAGAGGGCAGTTATTGTGCTTCTCAGGTTTTTCTCCTAGGTGTTTTTTGACCATAGTAATCTCACATCAGATCCAGCAATGTTTCAAACTGTGCTCAGATTTGCTCAAGTGCCAATTTCGGATGCCCAAATGTTATCATTTTAAATGAAATAACTGTTTTTTTTTATACTTTTCAATACTTTTACTGCACGTCAGCAATTGACTCATTTGTGTCTATTTTTATTTCTCCTGGAGAATTGTACAGAAAAAAAATCTGAGGCGAGGTTTATTCTTAAATGAAGTGATACTGAGAACTCGGGAAAGTTACCTAGTCTAAGAAAGATCAACCCTTAAATGTTTTTTTCTCGGATATGAAATTCTTTATTTTATATTCAAAGCTGTCATAACGGGAACATTGTTTTTAAGAAGGCTGGATTTATTGTACAGGTTTAAAAGACAGCCACGCAGTTGACAGTCAAGCAAGAGATAGTTTTATAAAGGCACAACCTTGCCAGACACTTCCGACTTCCTTCCTCAGGACTTATGGCATGCATCTTTTCATTTAAACCTAACAGAGATGTTATCCCACAGAGACCTGGAACCGTAGAATTTAGAGCTGCTGTGATTGTAAGGGCTGAATGTGAGGAGAAATATGTAGGCCACTGGTGCCGTTTTGTTTCAGAACTGAGCGTCTTAAGTACGACACGGGAAAAAAAATCTTCCTGTAAGGGCTATATTTGTTTTCCTAAAATCTCTGAAGCCCATTTGACATTTTGATCAAGTTTTGATAAATTCTTTGGGTGAGGATAGCAGTGAGGTGTCACATCTCGCTTCCTAAAATGGATCAAAGTAGCACCGTTTTGTTATGAGCATCCTGTGGATTTTTATTCAGGTTGTTTGTGGGTTCAAGGGAAATGAAATATGAGAGCCGACTTAGTCTTTTGTTTTTAAAGATGTAAACACCAACAATTGCATTCGACCGACGGCGTGTGCCTGTACTTGGACCTATTGCGTTCCTTGATAGATGAAGCTCTTTTGTGTTTTCCAACCATCCCTGAGAGAATAAGAATGATAAGAGAATGTCCTTTTGCCCGTGCTCTGTGGCACTTTACTGTGAAACCAGGCTGCTGGTGCTCATAGCTTTTCTGAGTCACAGTTTTACATTTACTAGATGTAGCCGCTTCAGGGTGAAGTGACTCAGCTATACGACCCAGATGGGGGAAGACAACCTCTTTATGCAAAACGAAAATTCTGTAGTCATTTACTCTCGGTCGTTTCACACCCGTGACTTCCTTTCTACTGTGGAACAAAAGAACTTGAGGGGAATGTTTGCGTTGCTCTTTGTCTGTACAAGCTCTCTTATGTATTATGTATATATGGCAAAGTGCAGCATTATTGTTTCTCCAAACATCTGCATTTGTGATCGATGGTAGAAATATAGGCAATTTTTATATAGGCAAGTGGATAGTCTGAATTTTTGTTTTGCTTGTTCATAATCTCTTCATATCCTAATAGCAACCTAGCAAGTATTGGTCTAAATATATATCATATATGGAAGGTGTGGAACCATGAAATACTGGTCCAATCACTGCATTCGGTCCGAATTGCTATTGCTTGCTATTGCTAGCCTCTCCAAAATTGCCTACCCAACATTTAACCATTCTTCTCATATTTCGAGTATGACAATGTAAACAAAATTACTGTCTTTGCATCCATAACATGCTCCATATGTACTGGAATTTTCATCACACCATTTTAAATGCATTGTCCTGGGTCATTTAGACCAGAAATAAATATCTATTTTGTGAGTCTGAGAAGTGTTGTAAGCTGATAAGATTCTCTGAAAAGACAAAAACCCTGAACAAAAGAAGGACGCATTTCCGCTGATTTGAGCTCCTCGGGTGAAGGAGTGCAGATGGACAGAATGTTGACAGAGAGAAAAACTGTAATTTTGGAGCATTCTAGCTCTTTTCAGACAACCGTAGTGGAGAAACAACAATGACGACAGGCTATTTGACACAGGGATACAGTTATATTGTACACTTTGTTGTGGAATTTTTCAAGGAACGATTCTGAATATGCATTACATTACATTGGAGTGATACAGACAGTTGTGTGTGTGTGTTTGTTTGTTTGTGTGTGTGTGTAACACCTGTGTGTGTGTGTGTGTGTGTGTGTGTGTGTGTTTGGTAACACCTATCTGTCATAAGTCTTGCACAGTATCACATTGATGTATGTTATTTTGTGATTACAGCTGATTGTACCTCATCATTAAAAGGGGAAACTGTGCAAGAGAAACATAATGATGATTAATCATCTTCCAGAAATCTCATATCTGCTTTTCATTTTCACCTTCTTTGTGTTATTAACTGGAGTTGGTCTGTTTTGAATCTGTCACTTATTGTTTATTCTTATCGTGTGAATTTCCTACATACAGTGTGTGTCCTTGGGGGTCTTGATGTAAAAATTAATGTCCTTAATTTTTACAGAGGGTCAACCAGTTACGTGATTGCTTGTCAGAATACTTCATCTGAACTCTGGCAAGCATTCGACCGCCGGTGAGAACATCAATTTTGTTGTCTTTGTTTTCACTTTCTAAAAATGATTATGAATAATTTTCCCAAATACAAATTCTGCGTTTTGAATGACATTTTTATTCGTTCCTTCTAACAAACAGCTCCTGAGCAAAGCTTTTTGTCCTGGCTTTGGAACTGTACGTTCCCATGACTGTTGAAGCTCAATTAGCTATGTCAGAGATCTAACGTCTTTGCATGCGCAAGGCTTTCAACGCCATTAGAAACAGCATGCGCTGTTGTCGGCTTTTAGGCTGCAAGTGTGCATTTGGTTATAAATAGCCGTTGTAAAGGTGTCGGCGTGAGTGCAATTGCGCACTGAATGTTTGTGTATTTGTATCAAATTACACTCAGACTACAAATGCGGGATGCTGAGTCCAACATCTGTAGGTTTTTGGGTAAATAACATATCGACGAAAGCGAATGATCCAGACAAAGAAGTTGTCTAAGATCGATCCAGTAGGGCTTCATTTACATTCTGGTAGCTTTAATGGTGTTATTATTGGCTCTGGTGTTGATCCTGAGATTTGGAGACGTCTATGTGGGTGGGCCGTTCTCTGTCTTTGAGGAACTGAGTGGGTTTGACTCCATACCGTGAGGGCAAAGTGGTCTTAATGGTGGAAATATCTTTCTTTAAATAGTCTTCTGTAATCTCTTTTTAATCAAAACACTTCAAATTAAATCTGCAGTCATTGGACGACTGGAGTCTTTATCTACTGCTATAATGGGCTCTGTGGGTTGTTGGAAGGCAACATATTTAATTTAATATAACATTTTTATAATGTTATATATATAATTTAAGTATATGTTATTATGTGGGTGGAAAATGGGACCTAATGACAGAAAACCTGAAAGTGTATAAATATGCTGAATGTATGTATTCAAATTAATTAATATAAAACTAATTTTATATAGTTATATTTAATATTTAATCAGCATTTGAGTCTGAGACCACATTACAGATATGAGATATAAACGGTCATTCCAAAAGTTGTTTTTAATACTGTGTATATTGTGGAGGTAAAGTAGGTTGGTTTTCAGGTGGAAGATAAAAAACTGTATTTTTTTCAGCATACGTTCATCTGTGAAGTCATTCTGTTCTTACATCATCTGTGGGCGTGTCCGGGGACAAGGACAGAGCTTTGACCACGGCCCTGGGCGGAGTCCTGACTGACAACCCTCCCCCCTCCTGCCTGAATGAGTGACATTAAGATCACATTGTGGCTGGTAATGTAATTTATGCTTTTCATCAACTAATGCAGTGCAAATCCATTTTCCCTTCCCAAACTTGAAGGGCCACATACATTAACTTGATGGTGAGGCAGAGTCGCAGGGTCCAGCTAATGAGGCTAAATGTAATTAGAAATCGTCTCCCCTCAACAAACACAGCGGCTCTGGGCCACCCAGCCATAACATGAACCAGAGCCGAGGACTTATGTTGAATGAAAAACCGTAGACTAAAACTTACCTAAGGTTTTATATACAGTATAAGCAAAGCACACCCACCACAGCTGTTTCACTGTGGCAGTATGTTCCCTAGTTTCTCTGTAGAATGACTTCACGAGGATCATTGAGAACATGTTGTACGAAAACCAGTAAACCATCAGGAGGGAGGCTGACTGGAGTTTGAGTCGTCGGGTACAAAAACTGAACGTTTGCCTCATTTGAAGTGAGAATCTTAATTTAGACCTTTTCATTTTTAATATTTTGCCAGATTTTGTTTCATTTCACTGCTGGTTCCTAATCTTTTCTTTTGCTTTGTTTAATAAATCACGCTGCAATGCATTCTGGGAAGGAAGAGAGGAGACAGGAGCAAAAAGAAGCACGAAGTGAGATCTTTAAAAGATTGTTTACATTTCAAAATATATATTTTCCATTGTGCTTAATCAGAGCTACTGTGAATAATGTAGTTTTTACACTCTGTGAAACACTTCATGCACAAAAAGAAGACACTTGTATGTGAATGTGAGTGCAAGTAATGTATACGTGACTAAAACTGATTAAATAATCTCATCACATTTAAAAGGCATGAAGAAAGTTCTGACACACACACACACAAGTCCTGCAGAAGGATGTTTGTAATTACTGTTTGAAGGAGAGCAGTACGGAGATGGGGCGGTCTTTATCAGAACAGACACTGATGCCTCAGGTGTCTTTTGATTCCCAAAGTCTTTGTTTGATCTCTCATGCAGGCGGTACACAATTTCCAATTACTTCTTTCTCGCGGATCTAAAAACAGCAACCGTGGCATGACTGCTTCCTGTACACGCGATGCTAACAACTTACTCCAAATCGATCATTAAATTCTTGATTTTTAAGGCAACCCCAAACATCCTTAAAGACGTATGAGGCTGTTGTTGCAGATTTCAATAGCGCTTTTCACATTTCACATTACAGAAAATCTGCATCACTTTGCTTCTGCCTTTTCTCGCTTCTTACCCATAATGCATTGCACTGCACTGCACAGAATGTATGTGACCCAACAAAATCTCCTCAGTTTGTTGTATTCTCTCTGTCAAAATCAAGATGTTCAGATTCACTTGGTAACTTTTATCTTTGGAATATTTTTAAAATTAAACCATGACCGAAACCTTCTTTGTGTTCCACTTAAGAGCATAAGTCATACTGGTTTGAAATAACATGAGGGTGAATAAATTATTTTTCATATCTTTTTTTATTTGCAGGTAATTGGGGGTGTGCCGGCTAACATGGAGCAGAACCACTAACAGGCCCATGGGAAGTACGTGGAAGTAGTTTCACAGCATTTGGAATGTCAAAATGGGGGTGGCGCCAATCAAAGCTTTTGATTGGCTGAAAGAAAAAATCTCTATTTTCAACAGTATTTCTTTCTTTTCCACTTCTCTTCCGTACCACTCCCCCCATCCCATCTCTCTCCTGCAGAGTGGGCGTATTGGTGGATAGTGTCAGCACACAGCTGTCAGAGGTAAGAAATTCTGCTGGGCGCTCTACAGGAGGTGACAGTCAGAGCTAGTTGTACTGTGTAGCCCGGGCTTAAGAAGCAAGCTAACACTCTAGTCCCTCGGCCAATTCACACTACCCATCTTCACACCTCTATTGCTCTCTCTTTCTCTCTCTCTCTCTCTCTCTCTCTCTCTCTGTCTGTCTCTCTGTGCGCGTGTGCATTAGAGTTACGAGTTGATTTCAGTTTCCTAATGATTCTCTTAATGATCGTTTGAAATTTGAGTTCAAGTTTCATCGAGTTCATTGAAGAATCATTTTGTGACTCATTACACTGACTCAGATCACATCAGGCCTCACGGACATTAAAGAAGCGACTCGCAGGAGTCGTTCATTTGATAATTTGGCAGCATGTTTGTGGCCGCATGTAATGCATTGGAAAAATGTGCTGGCATTTAAATGTCTGTGTATTTATTTCTGAAGTGATTCTATACCGTAATGTTAAATTACAGTTAGCTTCTGTCAGTCAGCTGTTTGTTTTAGTTCAGTGTTCAGTCTGGATTGGTGGAAGAACCACAGGAACTGCTAACAGAACTTTATAAGATCAGTTCCTGTATTCATGCTTTTTTTAAACAGGGCCTATTTTTCAAAATAACAACTAGTTCTTGTTCCTCAGTCCTTCTATTCAGTGTCATTGGCAGGAACTGAACAACTTTTCCTCTCGAAAGCAATGCAATATTCATGATAATTAAAAATAAAAATAATATCTTACTCTCTTTTTCTTTCTTTCCCACCACCCTCTGGGTATCAGATTGCAAGTTATTTCCTGTAATTTTCGAAGATATTGGGCAAGTCTTTGTGGATGTGAAGTTTCTCCTCATCGAGCCGATTTAGAGACGTGATCCTGGGTGGCATAAAACTGAGGAGCAATAAACGAGCAATAAATCTGACAAGGTATCTGTTCTGAAAAGGTTTATGTTTAGCCTCATACTCCCATTTGACCAAAATGCCTTCAGAGTGGACATTATATTTTACAAGGAAGGACAGTTAGAAGCCAAATTAATGTAACTACGTATAAACACAACCATGTTTGATATATATTCTGTTAATGTTATCAAGAAGTTACTGCAGTAACTATTGGCAATATTTTAAAAAGCCTACATTACCTACAAGAGAAGATTAAAATAGTGCCTAAATAGCTATTTTGTTTTTGGTAAACATTAGCCAATGGCCTGTGGAGACCTGGTGACCTCATCTTGAAAATGGAAGTCGTTTCGGAGGTGGAGCCACTGACAAAAGATTATTAAGACAAACGTTGTTTGGAATACAGATGAATTGTGCACATTAAGACAAGGAATGAGTCTAAAGAAAGGTCACTTTTGAGTTTCAGACATACTCCTGCATAAGATACGTGTAAAAACTCAAGCAGGCAGACAGACTGTAAGCTCATTAAAATGGAAGCGAAGCAAGGGTCCTCTCTGACTGTTTTCCGCACTAGGATGGGCACTCGGTCCTCGGAGGCACCAGAGGGCAGCGCCGCCGCGGGGAGTCTGGGCTTACGGAGCGGAACCCTGTTAGCGAGAGAAAGCGGAACCCTTTAGCTCTCCTAAAGTGGCGGTTTCAAAAACAGAGCTGCTAATCACCCGTGAACTCGGAGGAGGAATCCTTGTGGAGGTTATGGAAAAAAACGGGGAGAAGCTATAAATATCTCAGCACTGAATTGTTTTGTTGTCGGGTTTGTGTTTTGTTGTCACCCCCCCAACCCCCCCCTTTGAACAGAACAGTGTTGCCGGTCACTAGCATATGTTATGTTTTTGATGTTTTTCACAAGCTGGTATATTCAGTTTTAGTGTTTTAAATATATTAAATATTTTAAGTTTTAGTGGATAATATTATCTGTCTTAAAAAAAACGATGGCATTAGAAGGCTGATTGCGTCAGTCAGCATCAGATTGTTTACTGTATTGGACTGTAGGTGGAGGGATTAATCAATAACAGACCCTAGGCTCTGCGGCTGACCACTTCCTTTAAATTCTCCTTAAGTGTGTGTGTGATACGGAGGGATGCTGACATCACTTAACGCATGCCTGCTGAGAGCAACTTAATCTCCCTAGACAGCTCCTGCTAACACACACACACACACACACACACACACACACACACACACACACACGCACGCACTGACAGAGGGAGAGAGAGCTTGTCTTTTCTAGTTATTTGTGTCATTATAACGTATGTGTAAACCAAACTGAAGGTGAGACAGTAAAAGAGTTGACTGCTTCTTGATGTGTGTGCTCTCATATAAACAACACATTTTGGTTAATTAAGTTAGCCATCTTTTTCATGCCCTTCTAAAGCCAATTTAACTTGCGTTTTTTTTCCACAGGAACTTTCCATTGACTCCTTTTTGTTAATTTTGTTCTTTTATAGCAATATAATGATATTTTCCCTTATCTAGGCCAGTGGGTACAATAGTTGTGTCCCCTCACTCACAATTCCTAAAATAAAAGATTCTTTAGTGAAGTAGAAGCTAGGAAGATGTTCATTATATAAATAACCAATCATTAAGAATGTTATTATTGTCTAACTTTGTTTTAATGCTTGTTTTGTCTTATTTTAGGTCATTTTAAGTCATCTTGAGGGCCCCTGGTTGGCAAGGCCTTTTAAACTGTATTGCTTTAGAACACGAGGAATATGGTCACATGTATGGATCCATTTTATATTAATAATAATTCATTTTATATTATAATTATTTTTATGGTGATTTTTGTCTTTCTATTTCAGAGCTTGACGCCCACATCAACATTCATCATCTAGAAATAAGTGGCATGTTCTTCATGGAAGAAAGTCACATGGGAAGTAAATTATAAATGTTATTTTTGGGACAACTGTTGCTTTAATCACTTTTCCTGGTTTGCTGTTCCTCAAACTTTGGAATTTTAGAATTTTGAAGCTTCTTTCTTTTGGGAACATTTGTTTCTCACAATGTTCTCACCTGACCGAGTGGCATATGAGTCCAGATGCAAAGAAATTATTAAATATATATGAACTTATTGTTATATTCATGTCTCAATTTTTAGATTCCATACTGTGGCCACACATTTTCCTTTATTCCGGGCAAGACCGGACACACGGCTCCGTCACTGGGCTTGAGAAATCGAGAGACTGTCACTTCTCCACAGGAGCCACGGTATAATGAAAAATCCACACCAATCCAGGAACCATTCGGGTGGAACGCTGCTCCGACGCTCTCCAGCCTGAGGAAAAGAAAAAAATCCAGTCAGCTGCTCCTCTGTCTGATTTGTGGTCAGTATTGTGACATGTAATGCTTTGAGGCTTCAGATAAATTTGGCCTCAGAACAGCATGTAAACTCTAAGCAACTGGTGTTAGCATGAATGAGTTACTTGACTGTGGCAATGTTCCCTCAGCTGTGTCTGACAGGAAGGAATGGGAGCGATCTGTAATTAGGGCCACTATGTTGTGTGTGTAGCATCAGCAACGCCGGTGGTGACTCATGTGACAGGTTGGGAACACAGTCGGATAACAGTACGGAATAACACGTCAACACAATTTTCTCATACCGTGAATATCCACTGTAATTTGATGGATGACGGAAATTCAGACAGCGAATTGCTTTAAATATGCCTTTCTCTCTCTCAGTCCTTGTTGGGTATGAGACGGTTTCTCACAGAGTCCGACTGAGTAGGAAATACAGTCGAGGAACAGTGTAGTTTTTGCTGGGTTTTCGCACACTATGTTTCGATCACTTTGTACGACAAAAACTCTTGTGTACAAGTTGTGTCGTCTTGTTGTTTAGACATTGCATGTGGGGCGTTCGTTGGCTTTTGGGAAATGTGTGGGTGACTGTGTTTTGTTGTACTGGAGTTTGCCAATTTTCTCAATTTGCCCTTAAGAATGCAGTTGAAACCTCTTTTAACTTACAAATGAGTTTATAAATTGGCCAGTTAATGCCAATTAACTCAGAAATAAAAAGCCAAAAGGTATATTACATGGCCACCAGTTTGTAGACACTGAAATACTGCACCCATATGCGCACTAATTATAATAATCTTTATTTAACAACAAGTTCAAAGATTTATTTATTAAAAATGCAACCATCTGTAAATATCTTCATAATTATTGAAGTTTTTATGTGTGTTTGGCTGTATGACATATTATGCCCAAAACATACTAACTACAAATTCACTACTACAGCAATACATTCAATATGACTTGATGTTTGACTTCAATTTGACAAAATACATTGCAAATTGACTGTAATTGAAAGTCAGTTTCGCCTGTCAGGTCAGTGGCTGTTATGACCGAGCAATCGTTTGAAGACAACATTGCAAAGCAAGATAGTTAAACTGTTAGCATGCCAGGTGTTAACAGTGGCATATTTTGCGGTTTCCCAGCCAAACTCATCAGAAAAGTGTGAACTTCACATGTGCTTTGGCCTTGTGTATTGATTTTCTTTTTGTCAAGGTCCGTAAACACCACAAATGCACAACAGAATCCCTGTTAATAAAGCATCACTTTACCGTGAAAGTCAATTACACAGATATCTGCATCTGAAGCCTGTGAATGGTACAACAAGGCCAGAGCCTAGCCAGGCACTTTTTTTGTTTACATGCGGTTCATTCTCAGACCTTCTCAGACTCTTGGTCTGTGGAAAAAAAGTACGTTTTTGCCATTAATTCTTATTGTTTCATAATGGCGATCAATTTGCTTTGCGTTCATTCTTATTATAGTCTTGCCTCATATGTTATCTCCAGCGCATTCAATTAGCTTCTATTCAGTGGACGTATGAAAATTAGAGGTCCGTAATCCATTTAGCGTGATTAATCATTGTCCCTGCCAGTACATATTCTGACCTTGTTGAACATGGCGTTTAATGTAAAGGCATTAGCACAGACCCAGTTTTGCTGTTATGACAGGACTAAGGTCTCAACTGCAAAAATTTGAGACCGGATCCTTTCGAGTCTTTTCTGAGCCAGTCTGCGGTAAAAGGCGAGACATTAGCATTGCTTACAGTGCCTGTGCCCTTCCTTTTGTTAAAGTACCCTCTCTCTCTCTCTGTGCCTGTCTCTCCGTTTCTCCTTGTCCTCCCAATTTCTCCCCACCGAGCTGTCGGTGTGTGCGTGAGTGTTTGTGAGGGTGTGTGATTAATGTTTGCTGTGTGTGTAAGCAATCACTTCTCAGCTGTGCTGGCTCTTCTCTCCGGGAGTGACAGCAATGGCCCAACAGACGTTACCACAGAGATGCGTCCCAGTCTATAAAGATGATTTTAAACAGGGCAGGCGTCGGCAGGAGTGCCATGTAAGGACTCCGCTGTAGGTTAGTGAAGTGAACAGGCTAAATAGCCTTTTTCTTATTGCACCCTCTTATCTTTCCCTTTCGCTGCCTTTCTTGGCAATCTTTTCTTTCCTCTGTAATGAGCCACATTTGTCCATGACTGAAACGCAAACCCTATACAGTCTCGCTTTTATTTATTTTGTTGTTGCACAGATACGAGGCCCCTTCCGCAACACCTCAACATCCTTAACACCTTAAAGCTAATAAAGCGACGCGACATGCTAGCACAGAACTGTTGTGTACGATTCAGTCAGTGTGTAACGCATAGCTCAACGTTCAACCAGTTTTTGTTGTTGGCCTTTCGAACCTCTTCAAATGATCATCAGAAGATCTGAATGGTGTGTCACGGTTGAACAGACTGAAACATGCCATCAGTTCGCCTTAATTCTTAAGTTATTTTTAATTTAAAGAGCAGTTTGAGACACAAGCCCACGTTTAATGAGTCATTTTTTTCTGTTGCCGTGTAGTTTAAGGATGTGAGTAATATTAATCAAAAACTTGTTAATATAAGTTATATAATATAACTTGTATATATTAATAAACTAATACAAGTTTGGGGTGTGAATTGGGTTTTGGTTATGGTTTTGTTGCATGTGTGCATAATTAGCTTATTTACCATAATTAACCTATTTCCTGTAGTATAAGTACATGTAACCTAACAAACACAGTTAACTTGTTAACATGATTTCATGAGTTAATATTTATTGTGTAATCTTCCCTTTGTCTTGCCATTAAGCAGTGAAATTACCCGTCCGACACTCTCCATGCTGAGGAAATCTGAGCTAACTGTTAAACATTTTTGTTTTTAGCCAGTCTGGTAGACCAGCTTAAACCAGTTAACCAGCAAACCACCGAGGATGTGCAACACTTTCCCTATCTGTCTTTTGTTCATTCTGTCTCTGCTTCCCTCCCTCATGTCAGATTTTTATCTTTTCCACAGCTCATAATCTGTTCAACTTGAGAAGAAAGATGGTTTGTGTGCTCAACCAAGAACAAGGAACCTTTCGTCAGGAGAAACGTGAGTCTCATAAAGGACTGAATTATTGTTCCAGAACCAGTTTTAAAAACATCTACAATCATACAGGTTCATTGACTGTGTGGGGTCAGGTTCAACTGTAAGAGTTAGTCTAAGATCAGTACAAAAAAGGGGCTTTGCGGCACGCCAAGCATATTCCAGCAAAGATCAAACCTCATTGTAAGCCTCTTTGTCCAGTGTCCTCAGGGGACTCAATGTTAGACCAGAGTTAATTGTCCACTTGATGTATGTCATGTGGTACGATTGATCCACTCTGAAGGGTCCTAATGCAATGACATTCACTCAGGGAGAAGGGACACAGACGGAATGAAAGGCTCTCACTTAGCGAGTCATCAGCAGTGAGGGAAAACAACAGGCTTTTTTCCACTGTGAAGTCGATGGACGGAACTAGAAAGCCCATCTGTTGCTTTTCTGCACAAGAGAAAACAAAACAAGCTTCGTAATCCACGGCATATTTTACAGATTGAGGTTTGCTTTTGTGCTGGGATTAGAAACTTTTTTGACGTCTGTGTGACGTGTGTTTCAAGAGATTTTCTTGTGCTTGAAGGAATGAATGTTCTTCAGTGTTTTCTTCCTCCAAATTAGGAAGTATAAAGTCATGTGACGCATTTCATTAGCTTAGCGATGGAGAAGCTTTTGGTTCTCCATCGTGCATTGAATGGTCCATTCACATGCCATTCAATGCTTTATCTAGCTCTGTGGTCATGCGCTTTGCTAGCTGTCATAGAGACACTTGAGGAAGTCTTCAGCATAGCATGAGCAATTGCATTCATCTAGTTGTGGTAATCTGGTTATTTCAATAATAGAAGTAGCTGTAGTTTTCTTCTTGTGGCTAACAGTTCAAAAGCTAGTGAAATATTTTGATTTTTACCTCTCTTATGGTGTCTTGATAGCTGGAGATTTGTACCAGAATTTTTTTCTCTTCTTAGAAAATCCTCTCACCTTCAAGTAAGATTTATAGTCACTGCTAGCGGTTTCTCATTTATGAGTTAAGATTAGGATTTAGACAGGTCTGAAAACAGCCCCTGCATCACACAAAAATCAAATTTTGCCCAGCGGTGGCTTCTGAAAAAAAAAATAAATAACTTCTCCGTTGGCACCCACTAAGCTGTCTGGCTAGGCAATGGGCCTTTTAAGAGCTATAAGGGATGCAGCGCTGGTAGTTTAATAGATATGGATCAGGTTTACTAACTGAAAGGTTGCAGGTTCAGTCCCAGTTAGACATACCTGAGGAACTGGAGTGCTCCAGAGATCACAAGCGCCTCTAATACATTTTTTGCCTTGAAGCAAAGCACTTAACCCCAGGTTGCTCCATTGGGGCTGTCACTGAGTTTTGTGTACAGTAAATTAACTAAGTTGAACAGCATTGCAGCCCAACCTCACATTATTGATTGAGGTCCCTTAGCTGTATCTGCTAAAACTGACAGCCAGGCTTGGCGCCAAAGCAGAAGATTTTGGTGTTGTAAAACCAGGCCTTGGTTCCCTCATTCATCACTATGATTGTTCAGATCAATGCACATTTGGGCTTTCCTTGTAAATAATGGTACATGTGTGCCAGTTGTGCAGTTGGGGGCCTGATGCATTCTGGGTAATGTGCAAAGGTATCCCTCCAAATTGGATGTGGCTGTTCAATGCGTTCAGTGAGAATAGAACTGCTGGATATGGTTCATTGTTATCTTCTCCATTCTCCCGCCAGAGTTGCAGTACCCAGCAGGCCTGCTAAGGGGCAGCGCAACACTGTGAATAACAATGTGGCGCCCATGAGGAAGTGAGATTCTCTGCATGCTGCAAACCTGAGCAGAGCTTGTGAGAAATACAAGAACATATGCTGACAGTTAGAAGAAATGGATACATAGCACATCTTCCCAAAAATATATGATAGACAAGGACGTTCGCTGTAGAACCTTCTCAGAAGTTTTACTCTGCAATTTTTTCAGGCAGCCATGTTTGTGATCTTGTATGTAAATATCTCAGATTGTAAAGCTGTAGGATTTAGTTGCCACATGCCGTTGCTAAGCATTGATGCATTGTGCCCTACATACAAAAACAGTTGCCTGTACGACTCTCCATGTTGTAATGCTCCACGTTGAAGCTCATAATTCAAGTGCAGCGAAGTTACTAGTTAA
Source organism: Yasuhikotakia modesta (assembly GCA_036877545.1). NCBI lineage: Eukaryota > Metazoa > Chordata > Actinopteri > Cypriniformes > Botiidae > Yasuhikotakia > Yasuhikotakia modesta. Next base: position 639 of record JBAJNP010001358.1, on the reverse strand, counting down.
TTAGTTAATACTGATTTGAAGAGTTTGGCATGCAAGGGCTGTTTCTTGACCTGTTTTTTGGTAAAGTTTTGACTCCATGTGAAAACATGCCCTTAGTTACCCTGCCCTCCACAATTAGGAGAAATTAATCTGTGTTGACTGGTCATTTATTCACAGTGTTGGACCTGAACAACAAATGTGCCCAGCTGAGTGACCTCTACCACCTAGTCATCTTTAACCTTTGACCTCTAACACCGAGACTATCCTGTTAGCCTTCAGGCTCTCAAACGACCCTGTTAAATGTTCATTAAATAAACGCGAGATGCCATACAAGGTAAAAGCTGCTAAGCTTCGTAGCATAAAGCAATCACTCGTTGCCCAACAGTGCAATAATCTATGCTGCTTTCTGAGAAGCGTGTCAATTAATCACTGCTAGCAGCTGACTTGAATTCTGCCTTGTTGGACAGGCTTAGTATCCACTCCATTTCCTTTGGCTTTCAGTGCAAGCGTAACTTCCTACTACTTATATATATATGTGTGTGTGTGTGTGTGTGTGTATTGAATTCTAGTAAACTTATATATACAGTGTGTACAGTAAATGCACAGAACTTTTCGTCTGCTGTGAATTACTTCTGTGGGTCTTTTGTCATTCCTCAGTAT
>JBAJNP010001357.1:0-63427 GCA_036877545.1 Yasuhikotakia modesta | reverse complement strand
ATTTGTATATGAAAACCCTAAACTTTAATGTTTGCATAAGACGTTATCTTTATCTCATTTGTATATGAAAACCCTAAACTTTAACACTTGCGATAGTTTTATGTGATGTTATGTCAATTATTGCTATGTTTTATATTACTTCTGAAACGAAGATGCATAATACTGTGTTTATAATGTCAAATTCAATGTTAAGTCCCGCCTAAGTGTTTTACGTATAAACATCATTCATCGATGGGGGGATGGTAGAAGCGGCTACATCCTCACATCTTATTGGTCTTCGTTCAGGGCGATGCAACAACGCTCGTTTTGATTGGCTAATGCTGTAGCTCGGTTTGCCTCGGTCGTTTGCAGAAGGGGGTTTTATTGTTCCTCCGAGTCGGAAAGCGAAATATACTTCAGCCGGACCTGCTAAATTCACACAGGAAATAATCCGTTGCTGCAATGGTACGTTATGTATTGTAATTATTTTCGTGCAACTTATCTGTAGCTCAGCTTTACGTTCAGTTTTGGCTTCCGCTATTTTCCGCTATTTTATTGAACGGTAGCTCTTAGCTAACGTCGGCAGGATTTAGCACCGCTTCCCCGCGTGTTTGTTTACTTGATCTTTAACAATTCGCGATGCCGGTTGTTTCCCCTCAATCGTTTAAAAACTTACATCCAACCATCTTATATTTCATAACATATTTGTTGTTTATGTTGTGAAATTACGAGCAGGATAGCAAAGGTAATTGAAGCGATACAGAACTTGCACCGATCAGTTTAAGTCTCGTTCATTTTTAGTTATTTACACAGGCTACACTTATTAAACGCTTTCAAATGTTGCAAATTTGCATTGTTGGCTATAGTTTATAGATGTCTAGAAACACTTATGAGTTTAGATTAGTTTTGAATGGGCCAATGGTCTAGTGATCATGTAACCCAGTACAACCCAGGGCTGTATTGACACACGCGTCAGGTGGTTTTCTTGAAGTTTTAGTGAAGAAGTTAATGAAACAACTTAGAGTTACTCAAAGTTACAACTTTTTTCCAGTCGTGTTTGTTTATCATTGCAGATCTCTGGTGTGCCGATGCTAGTTGATTTGTACATGAATGATGCTTTTATAAATGCTTTAATAACAGACAATTGTAACCTTTCAGTAACATTGCAGCATTACATTGTTGCTAGAAATAAATTCATGTGTTGTAAATAATAATTTTATATGTCTATTTTATAAATAAACTGTAAACTGTTTGCACCAAAGAATTACTTGTTGTATTGCAATGTTTGCATATAAACATTGACTGTGTGTGTGTTATACAGGCAGGAGGTAAGGCAGGTAAAGACAGTGGGAAGGCAAAGGCAAAAGCTGTGTCTCGTTCCCAAAGGGCTGGACTTCAGGTAACTGTTTGTGTCATTGCTTCAGCAGAGATGCTTGTTTTAAGATGCTTGTTTTAATTTTACCAAGCGGGATACTTCACCCAAAAATAAAATGTATTTAGTCTTCTGTGACCTTCAAATGACCCTTTCTTCTGTGCTGCACAAAAGAAGATATTTTGAGAAATGTCTCTGTAGTTTTCATTTATATGGTGTTGTTTGGTTAGCAAAGCACACAGTATCTTTATCAATATCTTTACTGTGGTCTGTCATAGCATCATAAAAATGATACTTTTATCAAAGTACAAATTGTCAAAAACATCTTCTTCGATTTGTAGTTTCCGGTGGGTCGTATCCACAGGCACTTAAAGACCCGAACCACGAGCCACGGTCGTGTGGGAGCGACAGCAGCCGTGTACAGCGCCGCCATCCTTGAATATCTCACAGCTGAAGTGAGTTCACCGGTTCCTCACCTGTGCCGTTTGTTGACAGTCTAACAAGTTAGTGCTGGTTCTCCAGAATCTATGAAACTGGCTTCATTGTGTCATTTATTTTATAGGTTCTGGAGTTGGCAGGAAATGCCTCAAAAGATTTGAAGGTGAAGCGCATCACTCCTCGTCATTTACAGCTGGCCATTCGTGGAGATGAGGAGTTAGATTCCCTCATTAAAGCAACCATTGCTGGTGGAGGTATGTTGAAATCAAGTGTGTGTGTGTCTCTCTCTGTGTGTGTGTCTGTATCTTTTTTTTTGTGTCAGTATCTGGATATATTAACAGTTACGGGTATTAAATGTACACAAACCATGCCATGTTTTTCTACAGGTGTGATTCCTCACATCCATAAGTCCCTGATCGGTAAGAAGGGTCAGCAGAAGACCGCATAGTTCCTGTTGGGGTCGCTATGGTGACAGGACTCAAGGACTTGCATTCAGAATGTGTAACCAGATCGGCTTGTGTTCCTCCATTCATCCGTTCTTCTTTAAGTTAATTTTATTGTTATACTAGCTAACCACATGTGATTTGTTAGTTTTGTGTTAATGTTATATCACCAAAACTAGAATGGCAAATAAACTCCCCCAACCCAAATGTCAGGTATTTTAGAGAGAGAGAGAGAGAGTGAGCGAGCGAGAGAGAAACAGGAAGTGTCTAATCTTTTCTGCTATGACTGTGGAATTGTTTGTTAAATTGGCCAGAGCTATGAAGCTGTTTTATACTGAAATGAAAGTGATAAAACATTTTATATAAAACATGAACTGCGTGTTGAATTTTTTTGGTTGTCTTATTTAATGTATGTAAATCAGATGTTTTGCATTGAAATGTGCTACATTTTAGCTTTAAAATATTTTTCATATATAGGTTTATTTTAGGACAAATACGCAATACAAGTCTAAATATTTAAATCGTTTAATTTCACTTTTTCAGTCTTTGTAACTAAAAATTATGCCTTTCCTTAATAGTAGTTAAGCAAACCTGTAAATTGGGTAGATGGTGAAAATATTGAGACGTCAGAATTGCACTTTTGAAGTATGTTTATGTTTGTTGTAGGGAAGGGAAACGCAAGCATGGTGAACTCGTTTCATTCTTGTGACAACTGATGAAATAAAAGGTATTGCATGGGTACAAACAAAATGAAGACGACGAGGTAAAAATATCAACACTTGGTAAATAGTTGGAATAGATGTGCACGGAAAACGGATTAGTAAATGCACTGCAGATTTGGCAGCTTAATGTAACGCACATTTAGGAAACAACCGCATCAGATGGTTACAAAGGTTGTACACTAGGTGTCAGGAAAGACCAAACTAAACGCTACATAGTCCATCGTTGGACTGGTTCCTGTCGCCAGGTGAGACACATTTTGTGTTAACATTTTGACAAGTGTTAGGTTTCCCATTTAGATAATTGATCACAATCCCAATGCAAACACTCTGTGTGTTTACAGAGAAAAGGCTGGTGGTGTCAGGGCTACATCAGCAATAATACAGCCAGCGTATACTCCAGCTCTTCCTGTGTGACTGTAAACAGATGTTCTCTATACATTTGCTCTATACATTCTCTCTATATGCATATATACCATTGAGCTTGTGTTTATTTATGGTCCATATGGTAAATACTGTAATCATATTATAAAGGACTGAAGGATGCACCAGCTCTGATTTATTAATAATTTGATTTGTCTGAAGGAAGCTCTTGTAGCATTGCAAACAAAAAAATACATTTAATGCATTTAATAATACTCTCAACCATATAGAGAACTGCTGTATAGATTAGTGAACAAGCGGTGTGTTTGTGTGTTATAGCTCACTGATCTGTTGTGTCACACTGCATTAGTCATGCTGTGACTGTGTTTGTATGTGCGTGCAGAAAAGCATGCAGGATCACGCAGCTCATAGCTGGAAATTCATGGGAGATCTCTCAGAAAACTGCAGGCTTTGGGTAATGGGACATCTGCAATGCAGAAGCCTATATATAGCAGAGAGAGGGAGAGAGAGAGAAACAGGGAGAGAGCAATGAAGGGAGGGGTAGAGGATAAGATACCAATACTAATAATAAAAAATGAAAAGTTGCCAATTTCACATTGTTTTATTCAATAAATATGTAAATACTTTCCATATATTTCATTAGATTACAGTTTTATCAGCTGCAGAACTCAGTACGTATCCTTTCACATCTTATTACTTTTTCATGTCCAGATTTAGAGCAGATTAGTAATAATAAGCAATCAATCAATTTATTAGTAACATTTAGTTAATGATTACAGGTCCATTATAATGTCTGTAAGATGTTTGATGTGACCCTATTTCAAATAATGGACAGCAAAAATAGATATGAAAAAATACTGTGTTCAAATGGCCTTCCAGAAATAAACTAGGCTCTGAAAAATTAGATGTGGATAAATGAGAGGGATGCTATTATAAATGCCATCAGAGCCTGGAGGGCTTTCACTGCAGAAGATGATTCTTAATGTATTTATCCTAATGATTTTTGGCAATGCAAGTCATTCTAATGATGTTTAATATTTCAGTGCAGCTGCAACTAACATTTTAACAATGACAAAGTAATGTTCACTGTTTAGGTCAGAGACAAATCACTGTCAAGGTGATTAAATATTTCAGGATATATTTTTCACAAGGGGGAAAATGCTGAGTCAGAGTAAACCGACACGTGTTTATTTGTGGCTAATGAGTCTGCAAAAAATGTGCACTGTCAAGCAAAACAAATATCTACTTTATTTATTTATTTATAAATTTAAATAGAAATTAGCAAATATTTACCAGTTTAAATGCTTGGTAATTGTTGCTTGATGTTATATTAGTGAGCATACTGTGTGTGTGTGTGTGTGTGCGTGTGTGTCGGAGGGTGTGTGCATGTGTGTGTCTGTGTGTGTGCGTGTCAGTGGGTGTGTGTATGTGCACAAGTAGGTGATGATGCAAGTTAGTTCTGGAAAAGGCAATAACTCCAAACTTTGTAACGCTTTAATAATTTTATTCTGTTAGAGTGTCTCTGAGGATAATGGGAGAATCCAGAAAATCCCAAATGAAAGTCACACAGCGTGACAGATGTAGGGAGCAGGTGTGATTAACTTCCACACAGTTTTGGTGGCTTCATTTGGAAGTTGCTGTGATGTGGCTATAGCAGAGATGTTTTGTGGACACATCATTTATATGTTCTGGGTCTGCTTCCCACCTTGGGACATGCAGTAATGATGCTATAAATTTCAGTGAAGGCAAAGCTAGCCTGTATTCTCTTTATGGCACATGAAAGTATTGATACTATAAAACTCTTTTTACAACTACCCTCCATACAACTCTAATTATGTTTGCAGTAAAGTACATTGTGACTATAAAATGAATAAGATAATTACATATTCTAAAACACAAACATTCTTCTGTCTTAAAGGTGGTTAAATCTGCGATCACACAGAAATATTGTCTTTATTTTCTCATCTCAATTGATTCGGTCATTTATTTAGTTTATTTTATTTAAAGCATTTTTTAATTAAAATTAATCTGAATGGTTGAAACAGTACGAGATAAAAGTAGCAGACTGGTAGATTGATCAGTTTTGCAGTATAAGTTTCTCTGCAGCATGTAAATAGGTGTGAATGCACAGAGACAGAAGTGACAGTTTGGTTGATAAATGGTTTTATTTGGCTTTAGGGGAAAATCACTGTATCAGTTAGCAGCCATACAGATAAAGTGTTAGCACTCCTGAACCATCTCTGAAACAGTGTTGAGATGCAAAAAATGTGAGGGCTCTTTAAAGCAGTCATGACTAAGGCAAGAACACACATTTTATTACACACATCAAGCAAATCTTTCTCCCCCTCATATTGTCAAGCTCAAAAGTGAAACAGGCCATGCAAAGATTTTGCTCCTCTTGATTCATTCATTTCATGATTTACAACAACAACACAACACAACAAATCACAAGCGACTTTTGCTGCATTTTTTGCTGCTGTTACAGCTATTCACATTCACATTTATTCTCACTTTTCTTTCTCTCCTGCTGTCCTGGATTAGATGAAATATATCAGAGACCAAAAGATTCACTTTCAAAAGACGTCACAAAGATAAACCTTGTAGCAAACTGACACTTTTACTGTCAATCACAAAACTCAAACTGACTGTTTTTTTCATGTATGTCAAAAATTATTTTGTCCTATTTTAACAAACAACGCATGTAACAGTTATATATTGCCATATGTTTATTGATCAAGAATTATAACTGAATATATCACTGAAGGTGAAGATCTCTGAAGAAGGTGGTTGGAGACTGAAGATCTGGTCAGTTTGGGTTTTGTGGGTTTTGAGAACTAAGGGCCATTTTGACAAACCAAGAGATTTTGGTTTTCAGATGCTTGAAATGGAATAAACTTTGTTGTGGTCTGACTAATCCATTCATGCAAGATCCTAAAAAATACAAATGCTAAAAGTTGATGAATGTGTCTCAGAACTTTCTAATTGGTTCTAACTGAGGATATTTTAACCGTTTTATTTTAAATGCTAAAAAAGTGAATGGAAACGTGTTAAATAAAGATATGGCAAAGAATTCAGTGTTGTGTTTGTTTAATAAGATGATTTATCACACAGAAGACATCAGATCACATTTCAAAAGCAATTCTAGTGTTTTTTCACAATTTGTAATATGAAACAATAACCTGCTTCATTTACTCATTTGTGGCATGTAACCATTCAGTCAAGCAGGCCTGCACTGCGTAGGGTCACTGGTGAGTGTTTGCATGGGTTCTTGTGTTAGTTGTTGTCTGGAGGGGGATATTGTGGCGGTTATAGCCCTTCGCTAGCTGTATGTGTGACGCTCTGATCCCTCTGTCCTCTCTACAGCCTGCCTGTCACCCGCAGGAAGAGACGAGAGCCCGACCCGTCAGTACCAGCTGCTCTGTGGCGGTCAAAACCATTTGCAGGCAAACACAGACGTGTGCACAGCCACAAACAAACACAAGCAAACATGTTCACAGACTGCAGTAAAAAATAGAATTGAGCTAAACTCAGAACAATAACACCACTGAGAGATGCACGCAAAGAGATTAATTTTTCTGTTAAACAAAAAAACCCAAAAAGAAGCAAAATAACTGAGGTTTCTCTCTCATGAAGGAATCAATCAAGAGGAGGTCTTTTTTCAGAACGTTGGAAGAAATAGAGGGATTATTAGCAGCAGATATTTCTAAAGCGTCAGATAGTCTAAATGCTTAATAGTCAAAGGATTATTCCAAACTACTGATGCACACTGCGCTCCTCTCTCCCAAAGCCAATCTCTGAACCCTTCCAGAGAAATCTGTGAAAACTCTTTCACCTCATTTCAACTCCACCGTGCTGTGACTGGTGCAATTAAGGAAAAGAAGAACGACAGATTACATGAAAAATGACTGAATGGACGGATGGATAGAGAAAAGGACAGGAATTTTAACATACAATGACATCATGCTAAGCGTGAAAACATTAATGGCTCGTCCTACGTCAGGGTCGTTGAATCCTGATATTGGAGTTTAGCTCCAGACCGGATCACACATACATGCTTGTATTTTTCAGGTGGGTGGAGCTAAACTCAGGACTGTGGCCTTCCTGGCTCAGGATTGGGCAACGCTGACTACATCTTTCCCCTATGAGTGATTTAATAGACAATTTAGTTCATGTGGGTATAGATGCTCTAACATCACTGGAAAAATAGGAGACGTGTCCCTGTGCTTTACTAGTGACATACATTCAGGGCTTGAGTGAAGCTCTATAGAGTAAAAATGCTGTTTCTTTGTGATTTTTACGTCTTCCAAAGTCCAAACTCACTTTTATTTAATCAAATAGCACCGAGAGGTTGGATCCAGCAGTCTTGGTCCATTTTGAATTGGATACCTGTGCATTTGGTCTTTCTTTGTGTTCTCCTGCACTACTGGTAATAATGGCACATGAACACAAGCTGTGGCTGAGATCTACTCTTTATTTTGCTTTTTATTTTCATTAAATAGTTCAGCCAAAATTAACATTTTGGCATCATTTACTCTATTTAATGTCATGCCTCCTTTGGCATTTCATAAAAGAAGGAAAATAATGTGGGTTTGGAACGCCCAAATTAGGAAGTAAATGATAACATTTATTATTTTTGAGTGAACTATCCCTTACTTTCTTTAACAATACAAACTCTCTGCCTAGACCATGACTGATCCTTCAGTGCTGTACGGCACACAGTCCTCAAATTTGTACCACCATTACTGACTCATTCCCTTTCTACAGTGTCTGAACCTGTCTGATGCTGTTCAGCATGACGTCATGGCAACCGCATCCATCAGTATCCAGTGAAATGAGGGTGAGAAGAAACAATGATGTTTGTGTGGTGATAATGTGTGTGTGTGTGGCAGAGGGACAGAGAGCTCAGAATGAAACAGAAGGGTCCGGATGAATGTGTGAATTAATGAATTGTGTGTGTGAGTGTGTGAGGTGGCTGCAGCAGCGACGGTACGCAGCTTTACTTGCTCTTGACTGGAGCGGCCTTTTCATCTTTGTTACTGTCGGCCTTCTCGCTTTTGCTGTCTGCCTTATTGCTGTCGCTCTTGCTGTCGCTCTTCTTCTCTTTCTCTTTCTCCTTCTCATTTTCTTTCTGCTCTTTCTGGTCTTTCTTCTTTTCCTCTTTTTCTTTCTTCTCATCCTCTTTTTCCTTTTCTTTTTCCTCCTCCTGTTCTTCTTCCTCTTCCTCTTCTTCACCTCCTTCCTGTTCCTCTGCTTCCTCTTCCTCCTCTCCTTCCTCACCAGCTTCCTCCTCTCCCTCTTCCTCCTCTCCTTCCTCTTTCTCTTCCTCCTTTTCCTCTTCCTCCTCCTGCTCCTCCTCTTCCTCAGGTTTTGCTCCTCCCTTCCTGTAGGTGCTTAGGATGTAAGTGCGGCTGGACGGATAAGAGTAGGCGGACTGCAACATGGCTCCGCCCACAGTGCTGAGACGACATTCTTCACCTTCAAGCAACTTCCTGTCAGGAAAGACCAAATAAAGATTTGTTAACATAAAAAAACTTCACAATTCATAACCTAACATTCATTTCCAACTACAAAATGGTGGAGTGAAAGTTATTCTGACCTGTAGGCCGCAATCTCAATGTCCAGTGCCATTTTAACATTCAGCAGGTCCTGGTATTCACGCAGATGGCGAGACATCTCTCCTTTAGTGGAACGGAGAGCAGATTCCAGCTGCTGAATTGTATCCTGTAGGGAAAAATGCATTTTGATTTTACAAATGTATTGATAAGAAATTGTTTGATTGTTGTGACTGTAATGGTTTAAGAATGTTATAGTAATCCTGTAAGGCCATTAAGATATTTTATGTTATATATTTAGCATAAAAAATATTTTCAGATTCATAAGTGTGGCTAATTTTCGATGTATAATAAAAAGGGCAGATTTCAGTTATGGGAAGACCTACAATATTAGAAGAATTACGGTAAGTTTGGTCTGTTATAAATATTTGCAGGTGCGCAACTCCAAATACGGATGATTATGTCGTTGTGGGAACTTTTATTGTAACTATTGATTCGGGGCTTGGAGAGATTGATCACACGTTCCTCCAGCGCAAACCACAATTGCCACAAAAAGTAGATGAAGTTGTAAACAATTTCACCTCATGAAAGGATGCAATGTAAGCACCACACATTCCTGATAGCAATGCCCGCGGTACTGCTCGCCTTCAAACATTCAATATAATTTACAGGAGCGCAGACGCGCCAGGCTCCATAAAACAAAGAGCCAATCGCTTGATGGGACTTTAACCAAAAACGACTGACACAAAGTTCACAGGGGTTCCTACTATCTCTCAAGCTCTTCTAAAGGTAAGACAAAGGTTTCATTTACTTATGATGCCAGCCTTGGCTTTCGTGGATATTGCGCACCGTGTTAAATAACCTTTGGGTATGTTATGACGCGCACATGTCTGAAAGCGAGACTGCAGCGATATGTTCCTTTATCATATAAAATCACTCACCTGCAGCTCACCAATCTCGTTGCCGTGGCGATCCTCCATCTCTCCCAGCTGTCTCTCTAAAGCCTCATTGTGGGCCTTCAAAGCTTCGATCTCCAGGGTGCGCGACTGGAGCTGTCGGCGGTACTCGGACAGCTCATCCTTGGTTTGCTTGAGCGCGTCGTTGTTGCGCGCCGCTGCCTCCGTCACACTGGCGAACTTGGAGCTGTACCAGTCCTCCGCCTGCTGCTGGTTTCGGGCAGAGAGGGTCTCATACTGGGCACGGATGTCCTTCAGGGCCACAGCGAGGTCGGGTTTACTGACGTCCATCTCAACAGACACCTGCGCGCGTCAGAGGGGTTACAGAATGAATCATAATATTAAAGGCATGTTCGTTTATTATTAGTTGTACATGCAGTTTCTAAACCTTCTATTACTTTGTAGACTACGTGGATTTTTTTTGTAACTTTGGCAAGTTATAATAGTGACACATGCTGGTTTCTTTAGCTGAAAGGAACATATGATTGCCATAAACAGTCTTTAGTCTTTGAGTAAGATTGTGGGGTATTGATCTAGAGCACAAGCTTTAATGTAGTCGCCGTTTCATTATTGATTTCTGATCAATAATAAACACCCTGACAAACTCATTTACATTTACGCTAAGAGATGGGCAAATATATAAATACAGGCCTGTATGTTTCATATATTCAGTGGCATATAACATTTATTCACTTAAATCGATCAACTATAACTGCTATTGGAAATGCAGCATGTGTAATATATGCAGTGTTAATGTTAACATGTTCAATCAGTCCTTGTGTGAGTTTGTGTGGTAATGAAGTTTCAGCCCTTGGGACTGTGGGCTGGAGCGCAGACTCAGAGGTTTTAGGCAGAAGATGACGCTGCTGTATTGCGCGTGGACCTGAGCGTTTGCGTGGAGATGCCGCAACAATTCATCAGCACCCAGAGAACAGTAAACATGCACGATGCGGATGAACTAGTTACATTTACATCTGTTTGTTTAACCTTATAGCTTTATCACTGTTATTCAAGGCTTTTAAAATATGGGTGCGCGCCGACACTCCGTTTACTTCCAACAATAACGTGGCATTTCCTTTGAATAATAGCACCTGATAAAAGTACAACGTTTAAAATAAAGTTATATCAAAAAGTTGTATTAAAGAATGCAATTTTTTTTTAATTTGGGGGTGTTGGGGTATTGGGTAAATCCGATGTTTTAAACAACTCAAATAATGGGTTATCCAAATATGGGATTAAAGTAAATGGTTTATTGTTTTTTGCAGTATTATATTAAGGTTTTACTGCAGCTGAACGCATAACCTTTACGCAAACGTTGTCTTTTCTCTACTCTCAGAAGTAACTGCGTCTCTGAGCGAGTTTAACATGATGCGGCGCTTCACAAGGACGATGCGCTGCGGGTCCCGCTGCCTCCGCCGCCGCCACACCCAAATCTTGCGCTACTGTATTTAATGCGCGTAAAATATCTCTGTTATATTAACTCTGTTTCATTTCACTGTATATCTGTCTTACTAGAAGTTTATTCCTGTTCTGTTATGATGTACACAGCACGACATCTTAACGTTTAACTCATGCAAGTTTAATGTTAAGTACGCGTTGGGTTTTGGACCGCAGTGCTGTAAATTCAGCCAGGACGCACCGCCCTGAATGACAACGCACAGATCAGACGCGTCTATTATTCATGACGCGTCGCATTATGGAGAATTAATTACACTTCTGTCTTTTCTTTACAAGTTAAAATACGTATCATAATAATAACTTATTCAGTTCTTTAATGTCATTTAGACGTCGCCAGATAAGTACTTCTAGTTTAAAATCCTATATTATTTAGTCATTTAAATATAATATAATGGCCAAGCAATACTTTAGCTATAAATTAATGATCATTTTATATAAATAACAGCGTTATTCCCAAGCAGAGAACCACACAGATAGTCGTGTTTGCGTTGCAGATAATAATCTCCAAGCTTCACTCATAGAGAAACTGAGGTGACTTTACAACTTCATTTTACCTGTGTGGCCTGAAGCGACGCTTGCAGTTCCTGCAGTTCCTCCTCGTGCACTTTCCTGAGGAACGCGATCTCATCCAGCAGGGACTCGACTTTCTTCTCCAACTCCAGGCGGGACAGAGTGGCGTCATCCACGTCCTTGCGGTACCCCTTCAGGCTGTTCTCGGCCTCCTCCCGGAGCCGGGTCTCCTCGTCCAACTTCTCCCTGAGACGCTCCAGCGCCTCGTTCATCTGCACGCAGTCCAGGTGCATCTGGCTCTTCTCGTGCGTCAGCTCTTCGACGCGAGCGCGGAGGTCGCGTATCTCTTGTTCGTAGAGGTCGTGGAGACGCGACGGCTCGTTGTGGCGCTGGCGCAGCAGGGCGACTTCAGCCTCCAGAACTTTGTTATGCTGTTCGAGGTTGTGGACCTTCTCGATGAACGTCACGAAGCGGTCGTTGAGGCCCTGCAGCTGCTCCTTCTCGTTGGTGCGGATGATCTTCAGCTCGTTGGTGATGGCCGTGGTCTGCGTCAGATCCACGGAGTCCGGCATGGACTGGAAACCGCCGCGACCGGATCCAAGTTTCGTGCGGTAACCCGAGGATGTGATTATGGAGGGTGGAGAAGCGTAGGTGCGGTGGTGCTGGGATCCGGAGCGGTAGCCCACCGTAACCCGTCCCGGGCTGCTGCTGCCCACGGCGACGCGTCGTGGCGCATCTCCAAAAATCTTCCTGTACGAGCTGCTCGTGTACAAGTCGCTGGAATAACTCATGTTGAAATGCTTCCCTTCAAAATCACGGACCGTGTGAGTGAGGTGTGTGGATGTGGAATAGAGAGAGAGAGAGACAGACAAGGAGAGAGAGACAGAGGTGAAATGCGAGTGCCGGTCAGATTGTCACCGGAGCATCTTTTATAAGCGGAGACCGTCAGCATCATCTGACGCAGGGGCGGTGGTGGAGAGGGGCAACCTGCAACCCTGAGCAAAAAGACAAAGTCCCGGGAGAGATCTCATTCATTTCCTTCAATGCCTTGAGCTTTTCTGTCCACTCATCCTTTTCTTTTTAAATCTGTAACATATAAGATTATATAGATGTAGGTTGGCATCGTGCAGACAAATAGAATAAATAAAGGTCGATATGAAGACCTGCACTTCTAAATACATTTAAGTTACTCACGTGGATATTAAGGACTTTGTAATGAAAGGCATTGTATAAATTAAGAGTTAAATGCATAACAAAACAACAAATCTGCATTCAGATATGACCGGATGGCAAAAGTGCTGAAACTAATTTGGTTGTTAGACAGACAGACAAATAAAACATGTTTGTTGGCATGGGAGGAAAATGACAACAAATAATCACAACAGATTTGTGATTACAGTGATTGTTTAATGTTTTGTGCATTACATGCAATACCAATTACTGCTTAAACAAAGGTGCCGCATGTCTTGCATGTCTGCATGGGATTGAAGCATGTTGCAGTGAGAGGGAGTGTCTAACTCTGGGTGTGCGTGTTGTAATGCGGGTCTGTCTGTACCTCTGCAGTGTCTGCAGACTGAATGAGACACAGAGGTCCTGTTCCGATGACCCTGTTTGATGCAGAACCTTGTGTGGCCCTCAGATCAGAACCACGTCTCTTGAGTTAATAAAGAGACATGCAATTATCCCTCATAAACAAACACTGCATCTGAGAAGGATTATAAATAGCAGTCATTTGACAACTCACAAGTAATGATGCATGTGCCAGAACACACACAAGCGCAGTTAAACCCAGCGTTTCTCTGTAAAGCTGCGTCCCGTTGCACATTTTTCTGCTGAGTCACCAGTATTGGTTGTCAGGGAGCGGTGCTGGCGTTTGTATTGGAGTGCAAGACTGTCGCATCATCCCATCACACCGAGACCTGGGTGGGGGCCGGGGGCAGTAGCCACGCCTCAGTCCAGTCTTTAGCATGATCACACCACCAAACCCCTGGAGACATCCTGCAGACCTCGTGGTCTTTATTCTCTGAGATCAGATGCAGAAGATTTGCTCCGCAGGGGGAGAGACGGGTTTGAGATTTTATCTGTTTGAGGAGAACGGGGATCTGAAACACTGCGGTAAAGCAGAAATTGTGAGGCTTAAACAGCCAAGATACTGAAAGATTGAGGGTCTCCTGCACACATTAGATTAGAAATGGCTTGATAGATGATGATGACAAACAGATAGATCAACAGATAGCAGACAGGCAGATCATTTTATTTGCTTTACTTATTCATATTCTAAATGGTCAATTTCTGCATTTAAAGTAATTGTAATGTTTATCTTTACCTCAACTGTAAATTGAGAGATGAGAGAATCAATTTCTACATCATCCACTAGAGGGCGCGCAAGCTCATGAAATGAGACTGAGCTTTAGGTTCTGCACAGTAGTGTGGGTTAGGGAAAATAAATATTTTGACATTATATTTATGATTATTAATAAAGTAAACATCTTATCCTATTTTGATGCTACGGATTTAATAGTTTACTTGCATTTTTTAAAAATAATTATTACTTGTGATTGAATTATTCAATTTGGAATATTTCCTGAGTTTGTACATCATTTTGTACATTTAAAATGAGGGATGTGAATAATATACATTTTTTAAAAAGTAAAATCTGTAACAAGTATCAACTGTCAATCATATAAACCACAGAACAAATGGTGCCAAGAATGCCTCAGATAGTTAAACGGTTAAATAACGTTACTGGTTACTGTTGTGTTAAAATGCCTGAGCTATTGCCCTATCACACACACACACACACACACACACACACACACANAAAATGCCTGAGCTATTGCCCTATTACACACACACACACACACACACACACACACACACACACACACACACACGTTAACATGACTGTGCACCACAATCGCTCAAGCTCTCCTTAGTGTACTGGATCTAAAATGAACACATTGCAAGCTGAGAGGAATTCCTTGTGTAAATCCTCTTAAAGTTTAAAATAGAGGGAACTACAAACAATCCTTATAAATAGCCGTGTGTAAAACAAGCATGAAAGAAAGTCGAGAAACCATTTGCCATCTGTGACCATTTACATAACACATTACAGGCCGTGTTGCCTCTTATGTAAAATGCACATAATCTATATGTAGGTTGTTGCTTTTAATCTCTGCAGCTCGTCGGTGGCTGTTCGCTCGTCTCATCAGGGTCTGTGATCACATGTGCACAGGGTGGATGTCTTGTTTGTTGCCAACCGCTCCTCTCTCTCTCTCTCTCTCTCTCTCTCTCTCCCCCCTCCGTTCTGCTCCCATGAGATCACAGCCCACATTCAGCCTTTCTGCTCTCCATCTGTTAGCTCACAGCCCTGTAGCAGCTTCACCATGCTACTTCCTGTTAGACCGTAGAGGAAGGAGGCTTACTGCCCACTTCAACTGACCACAGAACAGTTCACCTTTACTGCTCTGTCACTGTCTGTCTGATTGTTACTGATGCACATGAAACGTCATATATAAACAAACATGTGTATATAAACATACACAAACATATATATATATATATATATATATATATGTACATAATGCATGCATTTGTTTCTACTACTACTAACAGATATGTAATATATATATTCATAAATGTGTACATATGTATGTGTATATATAGCTATTATACAGTATTGGTTATTTGCATCACATACAGTATATATTAATAGCTGTGTATTTTTGATAATATAATTAGATTTACCTTTTGAAAGCATTTTTTAAATCGGTGCTGTCTGACTAGATAAAACAGGCTATTAACATTAAACAAACTATGTAAAACTTGTTTTATTTTGCAAGTTTTGAAAGCGTTGGAGTTGTATAAAATCAGACAAACATGAATTTCTCTGTCCAGTCAATCAGTTATTCAATCAACTTTCTAATGTAACAAAGTTACACTTTAAAAATGCAGTAAAACAAAAGTTCAGATCAGTTAAGTCTTAAATAAAGATCATAACTGCTCTATTGTTGTGACTGCTTCACAATTAATGTGCTTGTAATGCCCTTTGTCTTTGTCTTGTCTCCATTTAGCTACCTCAGTTAGCTGTCTCTGGAGTGTTTGATAAAGGTTGGAGCTGAACTCTGCAGTACAGATGCCTCCAAAAGCAGGACTATTGTGATTTGGAGGCAGGAGGGTTGGTCAGAGTGTTTGTTCAGGACGCAGTGTGTTGTAGGGTGTAAGCGGGGGCACGTGTGCATCAGGCCAGTGTTGAGTGTCGTTGTGGATGTGGAAGGTTGTTGTTGGCTAACTGCTGGATAAGCTGTAGGATTGGTCTAATCTGACAGACGAGGGAGAGGTCAAATAGACTCTGACCCCCACACACAAACACGCATTGAAGAGAGACAAGGACAAACACACACACACACACACACACACACACACACACAATGCTGTCAAAAAATATTGACACACAATTTGTACCAATTCTCTGTGATTAGCTATTGCACTCTGACTTCCCTGCTAACTACAGTAGAAGCACTGGAAAAATATTCTGTTCTTAAAAGCTGGTTGTTGTTCCATTTAAAACATTAACAAAACATCCTTCATGATATAACAATGTCCCACATAACAGGAAACATTCCCTGAATGTTTGTAAAAGTTATCAAATAACATTCTTACAGTTACGGGTTAGGTGTACATTTTTATATATATATTTATATAATATCTATATTAAAACATTACATTGTAACTGGAACATATTATAAAAACATTACAGAATTTATTCTAATATTAATATTATTTTTAAAACCAAGCAATAATGTAACAACAATGTTTAGAATGTTTAGAAAGCGGTTCTTTGTCAATAAAGGACAAAACGTCACATTTCTCATCAGCCTCTTTAGTGACATTGAGTTTAACGTTGAGCTTGAATGAGCAGCTGTTAACCGATGGTGAGGGACAGATTGTGAGAAAACCAGAGCTTTATCAGACAGCTCCTCCCTCTGTGGACATTTTCTGTTTTTACATAATGCTGTTTAACACAAAACACACTAAGGGTGCTGAGAGAGAAGATCATTGTGGTGACCTTTAAGCATTAAAGCTTTGCAGCAGCCATGATCCACTCATCCCTCTTTTTTCTTAACCTCGTCTCCAGCTTCCATTTTTGTGCCGCCTTCTAAAAAAGACACCTGCCCTTCCCCCTTTCAAGCATCCGTCCGCCTTTCTCCTCTGATCTCTCCGGTTATTGAACGGCTGAGATGTTATCTGGACTGAATATTGTTTCATATCAAAGAGAAAAACCCTGTCAGTCAGGAAGCAAAACTGACACGCTTCCACAACTGTAAATATTGTGTAACAGTAAGACATAGTAAGTATGTCCCTGTCAAATTTCACTAACCAAATAATTTAGGACCCCATATAATCAAAATGTATCTGTATGCTAATGAAATTAAAGTAAAAAGCTATTTTTAGATGATACACAGATATTAATATTTAAATTATAAATATTATCCACTTTTATGTATTTATTTAGGTTTCATCTGGAGACAAGGAGCCTGTTGCCTTAAGAAATTATTTAAGGGTTTGTCCTTTAATGTTTCTTGTGTCAAGCAAAAACAAACACGTTTCACATTTTCAGTTTTTTTTATTATTTTAAGGTCATTCCTTTTAACCACATATTTAGCAATCAAACATCAAAGTAGCCCAGTTTTTAAAAAGTAACAGCATAGAAATGTCCATTTCTGATTGGATGTAAAACAGACATAAACCTCTTTCGTTTAGCTTACAAGAGGCAGTATACGTTCAAAGATGAGTGTGTGCGTGTGTGTGTGTGTTTGGAAAGGTGAGAACCACCGGTGACGCAGTCACAATCAATGGGAATGACTGGTGATGGGTTCTTCTCAGTAGACCACGTGTCATCAGGTTCTGATAACATCTGTGGTTTCCATACATTTGTATGTCTTAAGGCTTTAGCCGTTTCGGTAAATAACCCAAATATACAAATCAAAGTAGCACATCTACCCCTCCCGTGGTGACATCATTGTGAGAAGCACGTTGGAGTTGAAGCAGGAGTCACATCGGTGTGTGAGAGCACCAATACAGTCCGTCACGTAACATTCGTGAGCGCAGCGCGTCGGCCGTGTCCCGCCACCGGTGCTCACACAGGACGACAACGCCAGCAACGCGCTACTCTGAAAGTGGGAGAAAGGGTTAAAACTTGCGCAGCAGAGGGTTAAACTTCAGTGGGTTGTGAGAAACTTCAAGACACCCATTTTTAGGAACACAATCTTGAAGAAAATTCACACGTTTGCTCTTTTTTTCCAAACACAAGACAAAAGCATATCCATAGAAAAGGCATACAGCCCTAAAACTCCCATACCCGCCCCGGAACAAGAGAAAAAAGAAAATTGAGCCCTTTCTCTCTGTCTGTGGACAGTGACGTCACAAGCAAACATAGATTTTATTTATATTTATATATATATACACACACACCACCCTTACACTTTCTCCAAAATACAATATAGTCTAATTCTCTCATGGCTACAACTCAAACAAGATATTTACTTTAAATGTTATTTTCATCACAGCCCAACAACATTCCACGTGTTTAGGAACAATCTCTTATTTTTGTTCTGTTTCAAAGTTTAAGCGCATAAAATTGTATAAAATTATATATTCTGTAATTGGAGATCTTGGCTTGTGATGCAATCGTGAGCTAGAATCTGTCACTACATTCACGGTTCTTTGTGACGGAACCCCTTCACAAACCCAAAGCATTTTACTCACTAGTGTAACAGGAAGTCAATAACAGCGGACTGTCCTCTCTAGACCAGTCAGGCACAATAATAACAATTTCATTTCCATAGCCACAATCCCGATGCCACCAACACCAACAAACACTTCCTATGAATTTTTTTTAGTTTTATCTACTTTTAATGTTTTTTTTGTGTGAACGTTTTCATTTTTGTGCAAGAAAAAGATTTTTGGCGTTGTGAGCACCAAGTCAAATTTTAGGTTGTGTAAAACGTTAGAATATATATTTATACGTGTCTTTTATAGTGCAAACCAACTACACATTGAAACTAACAATAGGGAAACGAAAGCAACTAAGGCAATCACTACTTAAATATATATATATTTATATATGTGTCTATGTTTAAACATATGTCGATCAAATATAAATACTTTATCAATATACGTACATATAAGGTAAATATCTCTTTTCTGTGAACTATATACATATGATTACATTTAGCTCAAATAAACAGCTGGATGCAGGAGTCAAACACACACACGTTACCTGATAGCACAGTGGATTCATTGCTTATAATCTGAAGCAAAAGACCATTTCTGTCAGTGTCTGCAGCGCAAACAGTAACGCTAACTTTTATGCTAACTGTTACGCTGCTTTGTTGTGGAATGTGCTTTTAAAATCACCTTTGTACTTTTAGGGCTAAACAGTCAAGAAAAAAAACAAAGAAAGAAGGATGTGTCATGCACACAAACACACACAAAAACGTCACTGTCCTCAGAGAGAGAGGAAGAGATACCTGAGATCCGGATTCGACCCGACCCGACCCCACCCCACCCGGTATCGTAAACACCCACAAACCCTTTAAAGAATCTCATGCCTCAAATGTTTCAACAACAGATTTTCGGTTGAAGTAAAAACCAGCTCGGGGTCATTAAAAGCAGAGCTTAAAAAAAAGTCAAAAAATGTAAAACCCCAAGCAGCTTCCTTTGCTTAGCTTATCAGTGATCCGCCGTTCGGTCCAGTTGAGGGGTGTATTGCTACCGCCCTGATGGTTTTGCACAGCGTGAATATTATGAGCGCTTGCCTGGTTAAAAAAACAACAACGACACATCCGACCACAGTGATGGGAGTGGCAGGCGGGACGGTGTATTAGACAGTGCAGGTAGATATTTTTAAGACTAGCTAACACACTACGCCTGAAACATCACTACAGTAGCTGCTGCGGTCCCTTCAAAGAGACTTTTGAAACGAAACGACATTACAGTACATCTTTTGACACGAAGCGATCCTTGTCTGAACGGTAGAAGCAGCCCTTTTGCTCTGATCTCGCAGTTTTCCCAAATCCTGTTTGTATTTATTTTGAGGGACGAGGCAAAACTGGCTTCAGATGAGTGTAAAAAGGCCAGTCCTACTGCGTCGTTATCTAAGTGCAAATTACCATGCTCTGGTAGTTTAGCTAACTGGTCATGTGACCCAGCCCTGTCTTTTGGACGGTTCGTTCTGACTGAAGGAACAATAAGAGGCTGTCAAAGACGGCCTTGGGTGCGATTGTCCCAGAGTGAGACAGTGGGTAGGCAGTGGGTGTGGTAGGGTAGACATTCTTCATCTGGCTGTGAGGTCTTTTAAGGGTCTTTCAGAGCTTTTGAGGAGCCCCTCTAGATAATTGGACAGAATGATGGGTAGGGAGTGGATCAGATCTGATAGGCGGGAAGATCTGATTGGACAAAGGCAGGCGCTAGTGCTCCACCTCCTTCACGGGTGATTGGCCAGTGGAAACTGATGGTGCCAGGAGATTGGTGAAAAATGTCAGCAGGCTCACACAGGCCTTTTCTTCCAAATGGTGCTGCATACGTGATGTCTTGTTGATGGATGCCACAGTCCAACTCCAATACATTCTCCACGCTTTCTCCTTTGGACTGAGTAGATTTGTCACAGCAGGTTGAGAAGGTCAGTCACAAAGGAGACAACATGGTTCACGTATCAGAGTGGAATGAGGCAGAGGATGGTTGGAGGTTCAGGCTGAAGTGTTGGGAGATGATTGGTGGAGAAGCAGGTGATCTGTGCTCTTAAAGACTGCAGCCCAGCGCTGGGCTCTTCTCCTGAGAGTTGGCGAGGTGAAGTAGACTGGCACTGGAATAGCCTTCATCGCTGCAGCTGCTGCGGGAGCTTCCTCGCTCGTCCGAGTCACTGACACTGCTGGTGCTCCACTCCAGATCTCCCAGCAGATAGTCCGTTCCCTCCACGTCAACGTCCACCTCTTCTGTAAAGCAAACACACAAAAACATTCTCAGAGCAGCTAGTTTTGGTATCAATACAAGGTTGGTTGGTGGACCGCAACGCTTGCGTGTCACTTTGAATTCATTGTCTGCAAAATTATGTAAAACGCTAGACAAAATCCTTCAACCCTGTCTTGTGCGTGTTGTGCTCGGGGGAATAACACAAAAAAACAACAAAGGGTTTGACAGATGATGTCAACACTGACGTCTGACACGGTGACTACATCACAGTCAAACGGCTTGACACAACAAACTAGGTCACTCCCTTTACAATCAATAGAAGTGTCAACATGACACAATTGAAGTCAGCTTTGCTGATTGTCATGGAAACGATCTAGTTGTGTTGCTACGCTTGCTTGCAGTTTAAACATTTGTGTTAAAAACGTCTGGCAAAATTTCCTTAATGATCTACATCTTCTGTCGTCCATGCACAGTATGGAATGCTTAACAATAATCTGCCCAAATGAATGCAATTTAAAGTAAATGATTAAATACTCATAAGCATAACTTAAAGCATCTTTAAGTGTATATCAAATGTGAAATATTGTAAACCAATAATGTTTTAAAACATTTTGTTCCCTGTAAAACTGTCAGATTTCATGAAAAACGTACAATTTTTCTAAAAATAACTGCAGCAGCCTGCAGTTTGCTTAATAATTTGTTTTCGATTGATCATTAAGGTTATAACATTTTCATGTGCATTTTCAAGCGTGCTACGTTTAGTCAAGCTGGCCAATTATCTCCATGGCAACACTCCAATTTATGTGTTAAAACATTTATCATACACCTCACACATGGCACTGCATGCTGCAGTGTGTGTGTGTGCCATCTGTCTACAGAACAGGCCACAGCACACACAAAAAACTCTTCAACACAATTATTTGTGTTCTGTGCATTTTCTGTGTGGTCACGAAGCTTCCACTGCGTGTGAACATCTGCGAGGAAAGAATACTGTGTGTGACGCTGCATGAGAGTCAATCTTCTAATACATGACGCATAATTTCTAGGTAAAACAGTTTTCAGAAAAACCTGTGTAACGTGCAGCTGGTATAAATGGTACATAAAGGCGCTACTGTTTTTAAGCGTTGCAAAAACGTTCTTAGAAGCCTCGAATGTGATAAAGATTTTGAAAGATTGGCAACAAGATGGCCAACCCACTTTCAGTCTATTGTGTGTGTCAGAAAATCATTTGTTCTAAGCTATCACCTAACCTGTGAGCATACTGTACAATTGTGTTACTTTTTTTTGTAGTGTGTTAGTATAATATCGTATTAGTCATTGTCTTTCAGTTTTTCTGGTAGCCTGTTTTATTTGACTTGACCTAAAACCAATACATGCATGTATCAGCATTAGTCACTTGTCTTGAGACTAAAGCCAGACTTAATTATCATCACTTACAACCCTCTGAGAAAGAAAGGATAACATACCACAAAGAGCTAATAAAAATGTTTTAAAAGAATATTTCAAGTGATTAAACACTCTAACCATCTAAGTTTCCTTTAGTATTTTTATGGCTCTAAATTCACAGTAAATGTGAATTTAAATGAATTCACTTCAGTTGTGACTACACAATGCTGAACATCACGTGAAGTCACATTAAACCTCACATGACACTGAATCCACTCACAGTTCTACCTTTAGCTCTTTAGTCACACAAACCGGAGTTGATTTTAGCATTCAGACTCATAAATGCCACTAATCCGAAGTGAAACCAGTGACCTTTATGGACTAGTCCAGATCTCTAACCATTAACCCACAGTACGTGAGCTCAGCATGCTGGGGCACAGGCATGGAACGCACAGCTGCAGTTCTGCTCGTGAGGGTGGAGAAATTTACCTTGGTCAGAGTCAGATTTATCAGAGGAGATGGTGGAGCCCATGCTGTCCATGCGTGTGCGCTCCACCCCCAGCTGCTCCAGTCGTCTGCGCAGATGTCGTTGTTCTCTCTGCAGCTGGTCTAAAGTGTGCTGGGCCTTTCTCTCGCTCTCCTCCAACCTCTGAACACAGACGTGTACAAATGCTTTTATAAAAGAGACAGACGCGAGCACAGAGACAGACGCGAGCACGCACACAGACACACGCACGCACACAGACACACGCACGCACGCACTGGGATTTATGGACCTGGCAATGCCACATTCATGGGTTTAATTTCCAGGAAATGCATGAAAATATGCACATTAAATGCACTGCAAGTTGCTTTAGAGAAAAGCATATGCAACATGCATAAATGCAAATCTGAAGCAGTGTGACAGCTGCCACATTCTGAATGAGAGAAATAACACAGGCTTGTCAAACTCTTAATACAATCACATTTAACTGTGATTAACAGTCAACATACTAAACTATTGTGTTCTGACAGATGTAAATTCATTTTACAAACTATTAGATTCCTAATAAAATTATTAAGCTTAAGCATTTCTGTTAGTGTTTTTTAGGTGAATAACGTACATTATATTTTCATCATTGAAATAATGTTAATGTTAATCATTAATTAAATTAATTTATTGGGATTATGTAACTCACCGGCCACACACACGTGAAATGAAAGCTGTGATGTAAGATGATTTTTAACCTGCTAAAAACCATTTCACCATGGTTTGAGGGGGGTTAACCGCTGGTTAATGTTGTTCTTAACAACACCCCTCACAATCATTGTAACTAACTCTCATATTGAGAATGTGCTTCATGCCAACACAATTAACTACCACGAGCGCATGCACATGTACCTTAATGTGTTCCTTAGCCCTCATAAGAAGACTGAGGGTGGTGTGCCGGTTCGAGTCTGGTCCTAAGGGCACGAGGGATTTCAAGCGTTCCAAACACAGTCGTAAATGTGCCCGCCTGTATTGAGTAACAAGAGGGAAAAATACTTCCATAAGCATAAGTTATATTAGCATTACAAATCATCACAGCAGTTTAATATAATATAATAACTTGCATAGTCAAAAAAAATTTGCTTTGATTTACATTTGTTTAGTGACCGTGAAATTTTGCAGAACCATAATTTTATCTTAAGATAAATCTTAAGCAATTTCTTTACTTTTAATTACAGTATCACTTCTATCTAGCATTTCTTAATTTCTTTGACATTTTCAATTTTTTACTACGTCTAAATGTATGTAAGACTCTATGTAAGACACGACCTGTTTTGCAAAAGACTTTAGCTACATATTCTGTTTTTCACGTGCTTCAGCCTGTTATTAAAAAAAGGATCATAAGATTTCCGACCGCTCCTGTGACTTCCTGTGTGTGATGCGTGTGAGTGGGCTGGGCTCACAGCTGCTGGGTTTGGTGTGGAGACCTGCCAGCAGACATATGACCTGTTACACAACCTGCCTGAGACTGCAGACTGCTGTGCTGCTGTACGTCTGCGCAGACGTACATCAAAACAACCTACTTTACTGCTGCCTCCCAGACACTGTGTCTGAAAATGTGTCTGTGTGTTCTTAGCATTGAAAGAGTTTTATTGTATATTGTGAAAAGCTCTTTTAAAGCTGCCACAGTTATGCATGTAAAATCTTAGTATTCATTATGTAAGGCACAATACCATTTAAACTACAACTAGCTTGTAGCAACTGGGTTTATGCATCATGCCTCAGATTTAAACATTTGGTCCATTACAAAAAGGACAGATGCATGTTTTCTCTCCTGGATGCTGATTAGTCAGAGCATTTCAGCCATAGTAAACTGCACAATATAGGATGCAAAACACTTCATCTTGTATCCTATTTATTTATATGCCAGAGACTCACAATACTGAGAAAAGTTAAAATATATTAAATGCCATCTTGGATCAATATGCAAACATCTGTGCAACGATGCCCTGTAGCCACGAATATCTTTACAACAGCATCTTAAGTATCTCAATGCTAACGTGTAAAGCATTGCGCATTTGTGCGTTCATGTTGTGTTTGAAATGTTGCTGTTGCGGCTCAAGGTCACAGAAGCCAATGAATAAAGCAATGAACGCACACGAGTTAAACGATTTGTGTTTGCTTTGTGCTCGATTCCGACTGCTAAAGGACGGTTGTGTTTACACCTGCTTCTACACAAACGCCCTATAGGACACACCTAGACAAAGGGCTGTGTTTGTCGCATCGTTCCTCGCTTTCACGCCGCGTGTGGTTAGCTGGTCCAAAGGGCAGGAATACTATTACATAACTTTAAAATCTGCCACTGAAGCGGTGACATAACCTGAGTGGCCCAGTGTTTGTTAAACAAATACAGACTGTGCATGCTGTCCGACATTTACAGACACACACACAGCATGTTGTCATGTGGACCAGGGTTGACGCTACAGGATCGCATGGGTTCCGTTTCTTTTCTACGTTTTTTTAGAAAACAAACTAGAAAACCAGTTAGGCTGCATCATCTAATCCATAAAATCTTTAACGATCAATAATGAAAACGATCTTGTTTTCATTCAGAGAAGCACTTTATTGTGGTGAAGAGTTTGTTAACATTTCACTGTTGTGTTTTTAGTACGCCCAGCACTTCTCTTTTACAAGGTTCATTTTCAAACTGCAAAAGTACTATTAAATGTCACTGTCATTATTCATGTAGTTTGTGTGCACATGCGTGTCAATCAAATCGAATGCAATGCAGAATAAAAAAAAACATGGATCAATTTAGGTTTTAAATGAACCTTAAGTGAAATTTCAAATCCATTACAGAACTCAAGTAATGATATTTTATGGGCACAGCAAATTCAACAGGATTACTGAAAAATAGGAACAGTTCCCTTCCCATAATTACACAAAATATTGCCCAAAAAATGCATTTGCAAACAAATAACGTTTGTTCCTGCAGGACAAACAAACAGGTAAATTAAGAAATGTCTGATAAATGGATGAATCAATATTAACTGAATTTCAGGTCTGAAAACCCCCCAGCTTTGGGACAGGGTATCTGTTGTTAAACAGGACTTCTGGACATCTGCAGTTAAACGGGTCATCCTTTCCCTATTCAATCCATATGACTTTTGTAGTAAATCACCACCCTCTCTCGACCTTTGACCTCTGAACCCTGGGTAATTGTCTTAACCCGGCTGGAGAAGTGTACACACAAAGGCATCTATGGCAGCTGCATCTCAGATTACAGTTAAACCTTAGTGAGACAAACAGGCCACATGTATGCGAGGTCCATCCTGAGAACAAACTCCATCTCGCATGCAGATGGAACCGTGTGTGTTTGCGTGCGCACTATTGTGACTACTGTTGACAGACGGGCGTTGCATACAGCTGGTGTTTGTATATTACTTTGGAAGCTCCAGGCTGCAACACTATAAACCCACTCTTTCTCTCTGCCTAAAGGCATAGTGTGTGTTACATATGGCCCATAATGGGTGCAGGGTGAAAATTCATTGCATGTGTGACCTGTAGGTCACTGGACCAAGTGTAACAGTTTCACACGATACAGGTGTGTGACATTTTACATGTACCCCACAAACCGCTTACAGATGGGGCCTTTCGGATAAGAGTTTAACCTAAACACCAGCAGTTTAATTTGTCACATTAACTAGTAAACTTAGCATCCGCCATGTTAGAAAATTGCTAGTTTTATGAAATTACGATTTTGTTAATCCTGCTTTTACTTTGGAATAGGTTGAGTTAGTTTAACACACTAACTCTTTTCCAAATTTAGCTAACTACTCAACCTACCAACTGCAAAGCAACGTGCTGAAATCCTCTCTGATCACTTTAACAACAGCATAGCAACACCCTGGCAACCACCCAAATGTCATAGCATTGTGGTCACCTCCTATGAACTCAATGTGTCGAATCGCATGCGCTACCGCTAGGCCTTGGCTCTGATGGTACCAGCCTTGATATTTTTTGGAACTAGTGAAGTTCACATCTATGCAAATCATTACAAAGCTGCTCTCAGATCAGTTATTTTGTCCATTTATCCAAATCTGCATAACAAATGCACTCCCACTTGAGTTGCTTTATGAATATCAGCCTGGACCTCCATTTTGAGCCAGTGTGGAACAAAAGAACATACACAGGGTGCCTCTTGTTTCTCCTTTATTTCAATAGGAGATGAAAACGGCTCTTCAAAAAACGGAACGGGTAATAAGTTGTCTGGGGCTGTGTGACCTCAAAGCTCTGCGGGAGTTTGGTCTGCTGTGTGCAGGAAAAAGCACACTTTCCATGCACGGCTGGTGTCGAGACAAGAAACTGAGACTGACTGCAGTATAGCTGTCTGCATTGTTAGAGTTTAGAAGTCAAAGTCCAAACGCCCTGGTTTTGCTCTCCACTGAGCTTTACAGCATGTATTATTTAATGCATTCTGCAAGCTGAGACCGGGGAGCATGTATGCGTTACCCAAACCACAGAGCACCGCGGACGGAGACTTTTAAGCCTGGTCATCTATATATTGAGGAATTATCTTGAGGCCAATGTGAATGGACACTCATTGACTGACCTTAATACATATCTCAGCGCTATCTGGTTGCTAGCAGAAACACGTGATGAACCAAAGACTGAAAATGAGACATTCGGTCACGTCTCAGATCTTTTAGCTTTCGATTACAGAAATTTCATGTTAATCCCTTTATTGAGGATGTAATGAGGTATAATCCTGCGAGTTTACAGATGAGAGATAATGACTGTGACACAAAGGTTATGTGTACATACCTGTTCTTCTCCATTTCGTTGTGTGTAGACCTGCAGAGACAAGAAAGAGAAGATTTAGCGGTGCTTGCTAATGCAATAACCATTATTTTTACCTCAGATCTTGCAGCGTTTAGCAGTTGAGTTTTGCTATTTGTTTTCCAAGCGTTTGGACTTGCCTGGAAGATGATGAAATAGGTGATTAAAAAGTGGTTTACATTAAGGGCTGGACCTAAACCTTATCTAGACCAGACTGTCATGGATGCTTAGCAGGTGGGCTCTTTTGACTTGGTCAGTAGGCAGCCACCTAGCAACTGCATAGCAACGGATTAGAACACACTCAGAACAGCTTATAGGGGGCTGAATATCACAAAGATTTATGGAGGGGGGAGGGTGTTCTATTCCTCTAAATCAGTTAGCAACCAACCAGAGCACCCTAGCAACCGCAGAGAAAAGCACTAAAACCTTGAAACCATATCATTTTAACATTATCACAGTTAAAGGCTAGCATTTAGACAAGCACCACTTACGTTTCCTTACAAAATTTAAAAATATAATTACATCTACTTAAAATGTAGCTGCACTATTAATAGGAACAGTATAGCAATGTGGGAAGGGGGGAGGCAGCGCTAACTTTAACATCACCTTCCTGGTTTTGAGGTTTGGAAAATCCACAGTGTGTATCCTGTTCTCTGCTGATTTGAATGTTCAGTAGAAAACAAGGATGGGGTGTACGTGTGCGTAAAGGCTGTACAGGACAAATGTTGTCAGAGGGTTGTCTAAGGCCCCCAGGGTTGTTCTGTAGATAGAGGAGTTGCCAAAATGCTAATTGCTGATTGCAAACGTACCCTGTCCTCTATGTCTTGTTCCTTGCTATGTTCGCAAAATACATAGAGGCCCTTGGCCCCACTTAGCAACAGTAACTAGAAACACAAGCCTGAGACACAAGACAGAGTGGGGGTAGACGCTTCACACTCCGTGTGAATGAAAGCTCGTTTCAGAGAGACCATCGCTAGATCAATAGAGGAAGGAAAGACATGCAAAGCGGAGAAAAACAAGCCTGACAAGAGGAAGTTTAGCGCCGTCTTGTTTTTGCTGCTTAAAGTAATGAATGTATTTATGAGATGACCAAAATGACCAAGTGGGAAACAGGATTTTCTATGAGACTTGACTTTTGGGGCCGAGACGATTTAAAAATCACTACAGAAGCAAACTGATATTGATCGTAAACTGTAACTGCAAATGTTGGCTTGTTGGTTTTGTTTGTACACATTTTGTGCACTGTAGATTAAGAAAGGTTAGAGACAATCGGGCAACTTGTGTGTTGCAGTATTTGTTCTTTGGGCAATTACCCTCATTTTTTAAAGTGACACACTCAACTGAACTACACTCGCTCAAGTGCACCACGATAAAAGCAAGGATCGAACCAGTAACCTTACAGCTATCTGTTATGACCTTTAAACCACTATGCCAAACCATTTAGTGTTGTCACTGTCCAGTTAAAATGTTAGAATTACCAGTTATAAAAATATTCATAAATGTTCATTTGCATAAACACACACACAACCTTTAACTCTGAAAGTTACATGTTTAATAAGAGATAACGCTGGGACCACAGCATGAGCAGGAACGACCACAGAAGAGTGAGCTTGGAAAAAACATCTCATCTTCTCCTCATTCATCCTCCCTGACCTCACGACCCCATCTGCAGAAACCCGCACACTAAAAATAACCCCAACCTTGGAGAACAGGATATCTTCTCATGCCAGTGTCTCAACCAGTCGTGTACCCCTCAAACCTGCCTGTCTGAACAGAAAGCGTTGGTCAACCTTCAAAACAAATCAATACATGTCATCTGCCATCTAAGGTCCATAACTACTGCTGCAGTGTTATGACAAGTTGATTGGATAAAATTAACTTAATATAAACAATCTTTCTAATGTTCCCAAACTGGTGCGCTGGGCAAAGAGATCAGTGAAGCTGTTTGGCTGGTGGATTTAAGGGGGTGAGCGGAGAAACGACAGATACTTGTGACATAACAGCTCGTTTCACCGTGTAAGTCTTCTGTATGTGCCAAGCCACCTGTTCCAACACATAAAAGGGCAAAGGGAGAAACATATTTGGTGCCCCACAGGAAATGGACTCGCAGTCAGGTTTGATTTGCTGCACGTATGTCCTGCTTACACTATGATGGCTCTAAAGCATAACACTGAGTTGCCCCCACACCATCAGAACCGTGGAGTGGGCACAGTGAACGTAGGCAGATAGGCAAGAATGAAAAGGCTCCACTGCACAGATTGATGAGAGAGGCACCCGTGGCTGCTGTTATGTGCATTAGCCTACATACTGCCTGATCGGAAGTGGGAGGGGCCATGCCATACATACATACATACATGTATATAAACAAAATAAATATCAATCGGTTATATTTAAATATAAACAAATAAAAACATATATACACAATAATATATAATGCACACACACGTTGGAACAGTGCTGGTTGCCTGGCTAAGGAGAGGGGAGGGGCAATAGGAAGGCATCAGCCCACTACTCTCTCTCACTCACACACACACCAGAGATACATGCTGCTACCCATCCCCCACAATCCATCAGGAAATGCAACTAGCAAAAGCAGGTTTACAAGGAAGATACGCTAGATAGGGACCCACCTGACCTACATGTAGTACAGGTTACACCAAACACGCGTTTAAAAAAATAAAGAACATTGCTGAGACGTGTGTGTGGCTTTTCATAAACGTGTCATCGTTTGAACACTTAAATCTTGGTTGACTGAGTCATGATCGTATGAATGGACACAGGGACAGCCGTCTAATGAGTCACACGTGAGATCAGAGAGACATGAGGAGTTTATTCAGCGCGGATACACCATTCTAGAGCAAATCGCTTCATGTGTGATGCGTTAACATCAGTGCTGGGGTCGTGAATGTGTGCTATCTGAATGTTCACAGGCTGTGCAGAGGATTCTCAACACGTACTTGTACAAATAGCTAAATGAGCTAAAATTTGTACTGTCTTAACATAGAACAATACACACTTACAAAAGGTTGCATATTAACTTGCACACTTGCTGTTTATTAGTAGTTAAAAGCGACACATTAATGCCCCATTCTGTATGACAATATTGTACATCCCTTAATCCTACCCCAAACCTACTTCAGCATTATTTTTAATGTCTTATTTAGTATTAACTAGCAGTAAATTAATACATTTACAGAGTTTAGTGAGGCACAAATTGGTAAATGTGTTCTACCCCAATTCTACCTTTTTCTAAACCGTTACAAATATTACATGATACACAAATGCAGGCATATGTAATTTACAGTAAATAAAGGTATCTTTTCCTGTCTTGCAACCCATGAAAATGTGCAAAGCACAAAGTTAACATACTGCAAGAGAAATGCACTGAATTATGTTTTTAAGCTGTTATATCAAACACACATATCAAGTGGAATGTGACTTGCATGGGCTATACTGTCAAAAAAACCTGTTTGGTAAACAAAGCTTGGAAATGGACACGACGTGACCCCTATACAAATGCCAACAGGTCCTTATATGGTTGGCCAGCTGTGCTATGAAGTTGCCAGGTGAGAGGTATAAGCATAAATTCAGCATAAATTCAACACATTTCTGCATCAAAGGGCTGCATATAGCCACAAACTATGTGCTACACATAGTCCTTCTTAGTCCTTTATATCCTGTTATATATGTTCCTGAGAGGCCCTATAACCACGATTCAGTGTCATAGACATCATATGTGCTGTCAATCAGCTCTAGCTACAGTGACCTCCCTTTAGTACAAGAATAAATATATACATTTATATATACATACTCGTATCAGACCAGTCAAAAATAACAGCATATATTATGGCCTACTGTCCCCAATTCAAAATATACATTGATACAAACACAGGGTAGTAAACAGCGATCTACTTGGCTACATCAACAAGCAATTCAAGCAATCATTAGACTAACATAATTTGGGGCACAATCTGCACAATTGACTTATAATGGTAAATGTTTTTGAACACAGCTGTTAGAACTAGACTCCTATTGGGAGAAGGAAAATCTTAAAAAATAAACATATAAACATGCGTATGGGTGGGCGACGAGCAGAACTCGGGATGGGTTCAAATTCTGCAAAAATCTCTGATGCTTTTTTGCGCAACAAGGGTCTAATGATGACAAATGAATGTCAAATCAAATCGCAATCAGTACTTCTTTAAAAACCAATACCAGGCAACTGTCTCCATTAACAGGAAGGAAGTGGACCGTTTGGGCGTACTAATCGAATGATTTGGTGATGAAATCTGAGGTGTTGACTTGAGGTGTAAGTGAGTAAATGGTGACTGTGGGTGGCAGGGAGTCACAGTAAGAAGCGAGTGGCGTCTATCTCCGTGTTAAAAGTGGAACGACGTGTCCTGACTGCATCTGAATCAGTAAATGGTGCAGAAACGTTGCAGAAACGTTCAGGTCTACAAATTTCGAAGTTGCTCACAGGCCACGTTCTTTCAAGTGAGGTGTGAGTTACGGGTGTGAACAAAATGTTCTTGTTATGAGGGTGTATGATCATTCGGAGGAGAGAAAAAACTGCTGGTGTTATGGCATGTAACGTAGGGCAACACAGTGGTGACTGTATACAGTAGAGAAGACTTGAATAGAGCTATTATGATGCATTATGGCTGCACGGTTATGCATTGTTGTAGAAATGAAGGTGGAAGTACCTGCTACTGCAGTTTTTCTTGCTTTTGAGTTTGCGTTTCGAGCCATCCCTATCTTTGCTGCTGGTGAATGGTAACATTGAGGCGTAGCCGTGCTCAGCTTCTGCAAAATCAAACACAAACATTTAGAAGTTCATAGGACCACACGCACCAAATCTGAACTAGCCATCGATTACACAGTATTGACTGTTATCGCAAAAGTTAAAAGACTAAATCCCAAATACTATCACCCAATGCATTCAAATGGAGCATTTTATTGAAAACGGTCTTGCTCTTGGGTTAATGATGTCATCTGAACTGAAGTAAACCCAGTATCCAGCCGAACCACAACAGATAAAGGGAGGGGGGTTGCACCAGGAAACCCTCTGATAGAAACCAACAGCAGCACTTGAAAAATGGATTTCAATTTTACATATGATCACAAACACGTCACCAAACACCATTAAAACAGATGCAAGACGTGCACATACTGAGTTTTATCTCCAGACAGCAGTAACAACACATTACAGTCCCCTGTAAAAATCACACGTATGGTGACTGGCCAGTACAGTCAGACAACTGAAGTGGCGACTTCTCCATGCTTTGATCTTCCCCAAACGACATAACAAGAGAAAATACAGTTTCGTCTATCATGCATTCGCCTCTAATAAACAGACATTTCCTGGTTAAATCCACATTTTAATTATTTATAGCAGACAAGCGCCATAGCAACAGTCTTAGGGTTCATTTGCATGCCAACATGTATCTTTACATTAAACAAACACACGTTACCTCGTTCTCTACGATCAAGATATTCAGCTGCTTCGATCAACATCTGCAATTTCTCGACAGCCGACATGTTCAACAATAAACACCGAAAAAAACACGACAATCCGGATCAGAAACGAGGGGGGAAAACAAGCACCAACAAGAGAGGTTTTCTCCAAGCTTCAGCGAATAAAAATCCAGCCAGACGAAGATGTAAAATCTGTTATTGTAAGGCAGCGAGGGAAATGCTTATATTAATGGTTTATATTGAGCTGAATCAAAAATGTGTCAAAAATGGTACGAAAAAACAAACACGGCTGCTGTTACCTAACGCTGGTTACCAATGGATGGATGGTTAAAACGGAATAAAAATGTCCCTCGGCTGCCAAAAAACAACACAATTAACTAGTCCTGCACATAATAGACCAGAAATTGGACGTCAAGTGTTAAAAATGGGAGAACTTAAGCAAAACGACCGTGGAAAAAGACACGCACAACAAAAAAACCTTCCAGGTTTGCAAAATCAGGGCAACTCTTCCTGGTAGCATGTAAGTGGTGACACTCGGGAAAGTCTCAATACTTTTATAGATGAGCTGTCAAATAGATCAGAGCTCACAGGTTTAGTGCTATACTTGGTCAATTTTTAGACTCTGATACTGACAGCCTAAGCTCTTAACTAGAGACCAGTGTGCACCGTACAGCCTGCAAAAATACACCAAACACTAGACTGACAAAAAAGTCAGTGGCGTTATTTTGTTATTATGTCGAGCTGTTCTGCTGCTGCTGTGCTGGTTTCGTTGAAGAACAAACAACAGTCAGCCCAGTTCCTTTCAGTATAATGCTATTAAAAACGTAAACGTCGATTTGCTTTTCCAACGAGGTGGTCAGCAACACTCAGACGTATGACAAAGGAAGAAATAAGAAAAATGTTGATTGGTCGTTGAGAAAAACGCGTTGAAAATAGGCTGTAAAAATAGAGACTGGACGGCCTTAGAGTCCAAACAATGGTTTCGGTATTTTAAGCGTAACAAACGGTCTGGCTACTTATTAAACGGCTCGAGTTGCACACAATCTGTGCAACTGAGGGAAATTCAACAAAAATATGACAGAAAACACGCAGCTAGCAAAAGCATAACGTCGTTGTGTCAGAGGCTGATGAGATGTTTGCTAGTTGCTGTCATGTTACTGTACGCTTGTCAGACTCTGGGGTAGCTGCGATGCGATTGGACGAACGATACGGGAAGCAGGCCTCTCATTGGACAGTTCTCCTGACAATCTGTCGGACCTTTTCTGAAGCGGACCAATGGGCGAGGGCCGTTCTGAAGCGTTAATATATGGTCGCTGTAATGCGATTCCGCAAGATAATGGCGCAACTAAGCAGTACCGTAACGCCATTTTGGATCTAGGGTACAACCTGTGCCGTAGTAATTCTGGCATTTGCTCCTGAGCCAAAATTGATTATTATGTAAATCGTGTATTGTTGTTATACCGTGATTGGTTGGACGTCACAGCACCGTCGCCTGTGATTGGCTACCTCTAAGGTCCGGGACTCCGGACAGCCACACCTCCTTTATACATGCGGATTGTTATAATGACTTAACATATATTGTACATTTTAATATCTAGAAACAATTCCTTTTTACATTTCCTCCTTTAATTCTTGGATAAAATCACACATTTTTAAAAGCACTAGGAAATACGTGAGGATCCAAATTTGAATCTAATATCAAATCATGCATAATAGCAAACGAATAAGAAAAGGACAACACGTTAAACAAAGAAACCAAAACATATGTCAGTTGTTTTCAGTTTATTGAGCAAGGTTTTCACAAAATAACATTCAGGGCAAATAACTTCAAAATCGTTGTAAAATAAGATTCCAAGAATAATTGACTGCACATCAAACAAGGTTAGTTTTGAGGCACACCAACCACTAATCTAAACACGACAGCAACAGACTGGAAAAACAAAAACAGATGAAAATATCTGGAACACATTGACAAACACAAAGGAAGAAATGAATATACATTTCGTTCCACAGATGTCAAAGCGTGTCTCCCGACTTCTCACAATCAAGCAATGAAATCCAGGGGTCTGTTAAAACCACCTTTCCTGTTCATGTATTGCCTGCAAGAGAAATATGATTACATCATTGATCTTCTTCCTGCACCAAAACATTACATCACTGCCCACCAATGAGAGCGTTCGTCATTTCGCTGTGCAGTACCTGCAGAGGTGATTGGTCACATAACCGATTGGCCAACATAACTGTTGCTGGGATATTAACTTTGTGAATTTCTTCCCAAAATGGGAGACATTTTGCACATGTAAATCACTTTACATGAAACATAAAGCCAGAATTTCTCTCATCAATGAGCAGAGCACACAACTGGGGGAAATTAAATATGCATAGTGTGATACCACTTTAAAACATTCTTACAATAAATACAAACCTGTATTTTCTTTTCTGCGACACATTGATGGCATATGCGCCAATAGAACCCTCTTTCTTCTTGCCCTGTTGAACACAGATAGTGATGTTTACCTCCATAGAGCATAGTTCAAATGTTGTTGCAAATTACTGTACACTAAAAATATATCAGTGAATACTGTGTGGACATCACAGGAGATTTATGATTTTCTTAAACTTATCTTAAATCATTTTAATAGTAATATCTTGGCCATTTGCTCTGCCTAGCTGTGCCATCTTGTGGTTAGTTAAAGGATTAGCTTTGCCACCTTAAAGCAGTTGGTGAAATCGAACATACTTTTTTGCCTGTGAAAGGACTATAACACGATAACAGAAGTATGACATTGCTTTATAATGTGTGTGATTGACAACAATCCACTCCAGTTATTTGCCATCACTGAAAAAACAAAATCATGTAGTACTAACAACATTTCTGATATTAATAGAGGTGGTTGTGCTGCACATGATAGAAGATAATCTAGGTAGACGGAAGCTGAAAGAGGGCAGTACCTACACCTTACTATCCAAAGTGTAGGTACTGCTCTGTCATGTTTTAAAGGATGCACTGGTCATTCTCATAGTGTTACAAAACCCTTATAAGTGAAAGAGGACCTACCTTTGTGGTGTCAAAGGAACCAAACCCCATAAGTTTCATCATCTCAATTTCCTCCTCTGTCTTCCCCTGCATGTCTTCAGCTGCATGAGTCAACAAAAGTTTCACACATTGTTAACATACCTGAAGCCATTTCTTAAAGCCTAAAGTTTCAGAACATCATTGCACTTCTGTAATGTATTTTTAAAGAAGCTTTTGGACAGGGATATAGAATCAGGTCATTTATCCAATGGTAAATGCTGCTTGATAAAATCATTACTTGCCATTATTAAGTTACAGCATTACCTTAAACTAATTTTCCAAAGGCTGCAACAGACCTATAGCAGCAGTCATAAATGGATCTATATTTAATATATATACAGTATATGGAGATATTAAATCTGGATATTGAAAAACACTGTGACTAAGTCACATCAAGGAAAGTTATTTTAGCGTCAGACCAAAATAACATTTTTATTGCAGTTCCTAGTTTTTACTGCATATTGACTATAAATATACTTGTTTTTTCCACCCACCATTTTGACTTTGATCATTTCACAGCTGCAAAGGTTTAGATGCTGGTGAAAGTTTAGGCCTTTATTTAGGTAAAAGATTAACATAATGACCTGATATTTGATGAACCTTTGCAGGTTTCTCTTTAGTTTCTTTCCTCTCATCCTCTCTCCTGTCTTTCTGTCGCACTGGAGACGGGGAGGAGTGTCGGCGTGGAGATCTGCAAGAATAAAGCGGACGCGAAACTGAAGGTTATTAACAACTAGACTATGGGCAAGAGCTCCACACTTTATCTAAACGACTCTTCGGACCAATTTTTGAGTTTCATCGTGTTATATAACAACCACGAGCCCACCTCGACCTGCGCCTATGGGGGGAGCGCGACCTCCGTCTGTCTCGGTCTCGTGAACGAGACCTCTCGCGCTCCCGCCGCCTCCGCTCGCGCTCCCGAGAAGTTGAGCGTGAACGGCGCCTTTCTGAAACCACACAACGTGAAAAGATGGTTTCGTTAACATGAACTGGTAAAAATGTTATGGGGTTGATAAGATGTCCTGGGTGTTGCTAGGGGGTCTCTAGACTGTTTATCGTAGTTAGTTACTGGTCCAGTTCAAAAGAAACCACTTCAAGTCATTCTTGCTTACAAGCATTTATAATCTATTAAGAAAGTAAACATTACTGGGTTTTTTTGGTATAAAAAAATCATTATATATTGTTCGCCAGTCTGACTAAGTTGGATGTAGCTGGTCAATCATCTGGTCTATATAATCAGTCTATATAACAGGATTAATCGACAGCTAGTCAGCTACATAAACCCCATGTACATTCATACAGTTTTTAATGATTATTGCAAGTCACATAAAAGTTTAAGTCAGACATGATGCAGATGATCGGATCTGTGTTGATAAACGAGTTGTGATGTTTGATGTGATGTTTGTTGTGATGTTAGCGATCAGTAGCCTGTACACAAATCACGACTGATTTATTATTATAAAACTGAATTTTTACCTCGTCTTGGAGGCGTCCGGCTCCTGCTTCTTCCCATTATTTAAACAATATGAACAAGACTATTTTCTTTCAACAAACTGTTGAATCAGTTGAATCAGGTTAACCAGAAATTTCGTGACACAAGCGCCGTCTGATCGCCGCACGCTGTGCGCTGCTGAAATAACTCCGACGCAACCCGTCTGTAAACACAATGGTTCCTACCTCACGTTACGCGTTAAAAAACATTTAAACGCAAAAAGCAGGAAACATTTATAAATACGTTTACAGTACAGCATGTCATTTAATTGTTTTATCAGTTTACAAACACGCAGTTACGCCTGTTTCATGTTCCTTGTGAGATATTTCAATAGCTGAGCACCTTCATGAGTTTATTTCATGCTGATATAAATAAGACCCTTTATTTTCAGCCACACGTTGTTTTGAAACCCACCCCAAAACAGTGACTAATAGCAGATTTACATGGATGTGATCTTTAATGAATGGTACATCCGATCCTAGCATTTACATTCTAATATTGACATGGAATCAAGTTTATAAACCAGCTAATATACACACAAAGCATTTAAATAACAGTGACTTATCATAAAAATAATTAGGCCTACAACTGCAAAGATAAATAATAAAGAATAACATTAAAAAAAGTAACATAAATTCGTGCATTTAAACTTGAATGTTCTTTGCAGCAACAAGCCAATATCTTGTTTATTTTGGGCTTCCCCCCCAAACATTATTGTTTTGTTTTATCCCTGCTATTCATAACAAAATGAGATGTTAGATGTTAATGTCAGATTTTAGTCAACTTAGAACACACAGTAATGCCACGTAATTATATAAACACTTGCGTTTGGTGATAATAGTGACTGAGCGACAATCAGGATCGATAAACATGAACAATCAGTGTTTACTCAATGCCACATTCTGCTTTCTATGCATATACTAAGTGCAATTTCATTTTAAAGCGGGGTGGGATCACAAGGGCAGAGTGTGTGCTTCACGTATTTGTTCTGCAGTGGTGAAGCAGTGTGAGTCTTGTATCAGTGTGGACAGAGAATAAAGCGAAATCAGGTTTCAAGTCACAAACTCATAAAAACTCGTATGGTATCTGATGATCAATAAGTGCATACACAGTGAATAGATGTGAAGGTGTGTTTGTGTGTGTGTTTTATTTAACTGTCTTGGCCGAGAGCCTAATAACACTTGAGTGCTGTGTGTTTCTGAGCATGTATGTTAGTGAAGAACACTTCTCAACGCTTGTAAGAGTTCAAGTTTCGACTTTCTCCTTCTGTTTCTTGCTCTTTTTTAGGAAACAAGGGGCCTTGAACTTCTTTTTCTTCTTTGAAGGGGATTTGGAAGGCGAGCCCTCAGGGGTGTTGCCTGCAGGTTTGTTGGGCGGAGTAGCCGGTGCTGTGGGCGTGGTTTCGGAAGTGTCAGTTGTGGTCAGGGCCTTCATTTCTCTTTCTAGCTCCTCCTGTTTCTTCTCATCACCTTTATCGTTCTCCACAATATCTGTGGCTTGTCCATCTGTATAGGAATGCAATTTAAATGAAAATAAATGAAAAAAACAAAAAAACGAAAGAAGAACAAAAAAACTATTAAATGTCTTGTTTTTAATGGTTGAATTAATGGCACAGAAGCAGCTGCTATGACATGACAGTTTTGGCCAACATGCTCTTCCAAGTTGTGTGCAATGTCTTAATTTCCATATACTCACTAGTGAGACAAGATCTCAGTAGCGAACGATTGTCCTACAAGTCATAATAGGACAGAAACACACAGAGAAGCACAAGGTGTGAAGACAGATGGAGATCAACAGTACAGAGCTGAAAATGTCACACGTGAAAAAAGAAACATGTAATTTCAAATTAAAAACACAGACACAGACTTGAATACAGACATCCCATGTTACCTCAGCCTTTAATTTACACGTATGCATTTGACAGACGCTTTTATCCAAAATACTATGGAATACTATGGAAACAATAACAGCGTATTAAGTAAATGATGATAATTGTTAGGGTGAGCGATTTTATTTATCGATCCATGAGAGCCAAAATAAAGGAAAAACCTCTACATCAAACATTATTCTTTACATTTATTCATTTGGCAGACGCTTTTATCCAAAACGACTTACAGCGAATCTATTTTAGATTTAGATTATCAATACCTGCATTCCCTGGGATTGAACCCACAACCCTTGTGCTGCTAACACAATGCTCTACCAGTTGAGCTACAGGAAAACTGGTCAACTAGTTATTGTTCTGATTGTTAGTAACAGGGGTTGTCAGTTAGCAGTGGATGATGTAGCACACAAATCAGCATGTTGGACCACAGCAGGTGTTTCTGCGGTGATGTAATGATCTCATGCACGGGTGTCAGGTGTGGCACCACAGGGTCTCACCTGGCGGTGGGCTCTTAATGGGGGAGGCAGTCGGGGGGGTCCCCGTGTCATTCACCACCTCCTCCACACCTTTCATACATCATCAGGGAAGGGAAGAGGAAGAGAACAGATGAAGAACAAGGACAGAAAACAGATATAGAGGGAGATATCGAGGACTCATGCACAGCAGTGTCAGAAACGAACTCTCTTCCTCTCAGGAAATCATTGTCAGTGGCATTTGTTTAAGAATTCATAGATTCAGATTTATTACCTTAAAAGTAACTTACATAGAACAGTAAAAAGTAAAAGCCTAGAACAGAATATATTAAAATGTACAAAATGTTATATCAATAACAAAATAAAGGAAATTTAGCATGAGGGCATTATTTGTACCCACATTTTAAATATTTGGGGTTTGTCTTTATTTTTACACAGAGATTTATTTCTGACATTGTGAAGAACAACTGTGAGAGAGATTGTGGACGTGTGTGTGTGTGTGATTGAAGGTTTCAGGCAGAAGGTATAGACAGACAGACAGGATAAAAAGGGGAAAGATCAGTGTTTTAGACACGACTGATTGTCGGGACACTAAACCTTAAATCCATTGTTTCTGTTAAGATACTGAAATTCAATGAAACTATTTCAAGACACACTTCAAAGTGTTAAATACATTTTTGCTGCATTTTGGTACGTTTTGAAGTTTCTGCACTGAGCATTTAAGCTTCTTTTAGCCTTTAACTTTTAGCCTTTTCTGAGGTTAGTTTGCTATTTGTTTGTTTAAAAGTATAAATATTGCATGTAGTGTCAAATAAGGAACTCATTCAAATGCATGAATAAATGCATGTTAAATAATTAYACAAGACTTAGAAAAAGTTACTGCTTCACATGTCATGTCAACAACCCATTAGACTTGATTAAATTGATTTTAAATGTATAAATGATTTTGAATGAATTAAAACTCTGTGCAGTCTGAAAGTCTAATAATCGCTAAACGTATAACCAAATGACATCCTTAAGAGATGTGAGCCATACACACGACAGAGAGATGATTATTCCATTACTCCTTTAATCCAGTTGAAGAATCAATGAAAAGGCTGGAAGTCAATAGGTTGTAAAAAAATCAACTGACACTAAACTGCTCTGCCTGTCTGGTTCAGACCCTGTCAGCTCGTACCGTCCTGCGGGCCGTGTTGTTTGCGCTGCACCTCCTTGCGGTACTCCTCAAGCTCCTGATCCGTCAGCTCATTAAAGGGGTTGGGAGGTTCTGGTTCTGGTGTGGTTGGGGGTTTGGGTTCCACCTCCTCTGGGGACTGGAAACACAAAATTCATATTCACATACAGCAGGGAAATATTTAGAGATGTATTTTGATGAATGACCATCTGCTCATCACTGCAGATATTTATAGCGTATGACTGCAGATCTGTTTATAGAACTGAAATTATTTTACAGTAATGTAGTCGTCACATTGCTTGGCAGCTTCAGACAGAAAACACACAGTAGGCTGTAAATTGGTTACTTTGTTTGGACTGATTTGTTTAAGTAATGCACTGACAGAGAAACACACGGCTGTGGTGTCTCACCGGTGGGCTGTTGTCAGTTATGACACTGGCTAACACCTGAGACTGCGGTCCGGCGGTTTTCATGTCCTGGCGGTTCTGCTCCCTTATCTGAAATAAAAACATCATTCTTATCCTCCTACAGACACTCTTACTCTATAAATATCATTCATAGAAGAGAATTTCACTTGTGTATTATCGCCAAGTTTAATCTTCTGCAAAAACATCCAGTCACACTGTCTGGTAAATACAGCGCTGGTTATACAGAGCAAACCTAAAACACAATGCCTGTCAACAAACACTTTATTTCTCTGTATGAACTACAACATCCGTACAACCAGGCAGAAATTTCAGTGCTTTTCTGCAGTAAAAGCTGACTGTACTTCTGGTCGATATTTGGCATTCTTTTAAGTGCATTATTAATGCACGAAATTGAGGGAACAAAAAGTAATTCATGCATATTCATATACGATTAATTATGGGTATGTAATTAATGAATGTTTACACGCTTTAATATTTTATGTCTTGCATTATATATGGTTATAGGATATGCCTGATTTTGTGACCATCTTTGTTCTGATTCAAAAACTGACACATTGCCAAATTTTTGGTGTCTATGAGACTTTGTCTCATAGCTGTCTGGTCTTCTGTATTGTAGCATGAAGATATATTTAGTGGGAAATGTGTTAGTTGTTTAAACAGTCTTGCAGCAGGCAAATATAGAAATTGATA
Organism: Yasuhikotakia modesta; assembly: GCA_036877545.1. Lineage (NCBI taxonomy): Eukaryota > Metazoa > Chordata > Actinopteri > Cypriniformes > Botiidae > Yasuhikotakia > Yasuhikotakia modesta. The sequence goes on along the minus strand of JBAJNP010001357.1, from coordinate 21,256 downwards.
ATACAAATGTACATATTACTAATACTTGGTTAAGTAATCGATTATGAGGAAGAACTAAAATGATTAGCATACAGAAAACATACAAGTATAATAATTTATTTTCATGTACCTTTCAAACATGTTATAAATAAAACGAGAGCGTCTGTATGTTATTTATAATGTCTCTGTGCACCTGCTAAATCTCTGTCTGTCCTGTCTGCAGTTATATTTAATTATTTGTCCTAAACGTTATTTTCAATGCAGTTTGCAAGATCTAAAAACGTGATTTGTTTTAATTTCTTCTTTTTAAACCAACACACTGTGATGCCTCAGTAATCTGCCAGTGATCTCCATTGTGTCTCAGTAGAACAAGCGTTTGAGAAAAACTCACGACACCTTATTTCTGGTCTCCAGCACCTCCTGTGGGTTGGTGAAGAGAGGGACAAACTGGTTTGGATTTTCTATCTTAATGCCCTTTCCACTGCCCTGGGTCACTTCTTCTGCCTTTAACCACTGAAGAAGAGAAACCAGTACGTGTGAACACTGAAAATATTACAGGTAAATATGTGACAGGTACACGATCGGCCAGCAGAGGGCAGTGTAAACACTGCAGTGAGTGTTATGACAGTGAAATATGTCCCCTGCATTGCAGAGAGAGAGAGAGAAGTGGGTGGATGTAGAGGAGAGACTGAGAGAGAAACTGAGGGAAACTGAGAAGTATTCGACTGCCAGTGATGTAACTAATACGCCACTGTTTGACTAATAATATCCAATGATTCACAGGCAGTCAATATTTTCTGAATAGAACATGAAGGTTTTTTATATTTTCTACAGAAAACATAAGGAGAACTTGCCCTTGGAGATTTGGAACCTATAGGTGATTGCTAAGCTGATGCTTTGTGGTTGCTAAGGTGATTAAAGAGGTTGTGAAGGTTTTGGGTGGTTGTTAGCATATTACCTGCTGGATGATAGGATAATTTTCAGATATCATTTATAAAGTAGATAAAGAGTCATTATTAAAATTGTGCTATTATAATCAAAACCTTCACGTCCAGCTTGGCATCAACTAGATGATCAGAAATGTTTGTTAAAGCCAATAAATTTTAATTTATAGCAAATTTCTATGTGGTTGCTAAGATTAATTTTTTGAGGTTGTTGTTTCTATGCACTCCATGCATGGGTTTAAATCCATCTTACCGTAGCCCGATGTCCCGGGCTGGCCTGGTCCGGGTTGACTTTCTGGTAGATATTTGGGGTGTTTAGCCATCTAGTCTTCTGCTGTTGTCTCTGGGCGTGGGGCTGGAGACGTGGGTGTGGATGAACACCATCTTCAATAAAGGAGAAGGATGTGACGGTAGCAGGAACCTCCACCTCCCGCCTGGTTTTTGAGCGTTCCAGTAGAACTGGAAAGCGGTAGGCGTATCCTGTACGGTAACCCTACAGAACGTGTGGGGACACAAACCTTAATGGTGTAATAATAATAAAACGTAGTCAAACCAGTCTAACGGTTGTCAAACAGTACATCAAGCCGTATAGACTAACCAGATTGTCCAATGTCCTCATTAATGCTTCAAACTCATGTTCTCCTAGTCTGCTTTTGTGCAAGGGGCCGAAGGTGGACCCAGCCCAGCCCACGGTGCCGGTGGCCACAGGCTTGTGAATGCTGCGGTCCAGCATAAACAGGTTCTGTTCCCCTCCGGCACAGCAGAGTGCTGCCACCTGCCAGACGAGAAAAGTATTGCAGCATGACTTAGGAAGACAATATCAGTCTGGAAGGACTTGAATGTAACATATTACATTCAAACAGTTGTAAATATGCTTTCCATCTTGTCACATGACCATTTTAATTTAGCCAATAGTGTCTGCTCATTATCTTGCAAATAGAATTGGATATTTTGCATTACTAATCCAATATTTGGATAAAAAGTCTTTACTTTTAGGAGACCAATCAAAATCAGTGAGTAAAGAGCATTGTGGGTACAATATTTCATACAATTGTAAGCTCGGTTGTACATTGCTAATTTTGGCAAATATTGTAGCTCATCCTAGCATTCTACTGTATGCATACAGAAAATATGCATACTTTGTAAAGTATACATGCTACATAATACAGAAATAGCAAACTTAGCAAATCAGAGTCCACTGTTTGACCCCTTTCTCTCTCTCTCTCTCTCTGTCTCTCTCTCTTCTATTCTCTATCTCTCTCTCCTTCACCGACTCTCTCAAACTCACTCATATTAACATGCTCTCTCTATAAAACTCTTTCGTTCATCAGTCTACTCATCAGTGTTTGATCGTCATGGAAACAGTTGTATATGCCACATGCATTACCTGTATTTGACAGGCAGCCTGAATGTGGTAAATGGTGTAAAACGCCTCTTCCACTGACTCCCCCAGGGCCACAATTCCATGGTTCCTCAAAACCAACACCTGTACAACAACAACAAACACATGAGAGCCAATCAGAGCTCTCCCAGTGCTTGTATGCGAACTATTTTAATGACCTTGCACAATCTGCCAAAGCTGATTGGGTGACACAGAGTCTTAAAATGTTTACAGCCTAATATAATCTCCTCATCATATAACCTTGCATGTGGGTCCCAGGCTCTTTTGAAGCTCCACCCTGTCCTCTTCCTCCTCCATCACTCCATTGTAGTCATAATAAGCTACGTCCCCCACCAGCAAGGCCTCATGGGATAGCGGCAGGAGGCCACACTTCATAGCTGATACCTGTGGGTTACAGGAGCTGATTAGTGCAGTAAAATCTTCTGGTCAATGAGATAATGACACTATGATTTAAAAAACTACTGTTTAGTAATTTTTAACATCATTTTAAAAACATTTAAACTAGTTAGTTCTCTAATAGCTTCTATGTATTATTATCTTTATTAATTACCTAAATATTGTAATATCAAAATTTGTAGCCACTTATGTTTTTAGTAGTGGTAGAAAAATATGTATTTTTGGGAAAAAAATGGTTGGGAAAAAAGAAAATAAAGTCCTTTATGGGCTTCACAATCTATACATTCTAAATAGTGAGTATAACAAGTAAATAATATAAATTTAATCTATAAAAATTAATAGACAATATGTACAAAGCATTTAATATACTACATGTTTAGTATCTAAGTAATTTTTTATGGTCTATTTACAGTCTAAGTAATTTATAGAATCAGTGGAAATGTGAAATAATTAGTTGATTTAATTTAGTTTGATTTAATTAACATTTAGTGTAAATACTTAGTAATCAGAGCAGACTTTATAAAATCTATTAGTTTTGCTTTCCTCTACAACTAAACGTTGCCGTAACAGAGGCAGTGATTTTCTGAAAGAGGGACATACTGCAGCCGTGGCTGGAGTGTGCAGATGCAGGAGACATCGGACGTCCGGTCTTGCGGAATATATTGCGGAATGCAGGCTGAATGCAGGAACATCCACAGCCAGCGAGGTGCTGCCTCTCTCCACCACCTCCCCAAGAATATTCACTTTCACCTGCACACCACACACATCACTGAAACCCCTGTAATCACGCCATCCAATCACCACTGCCGCTTTTAGCTGCGATCAGCTTTAAAGCTATGCTGGTGTCCTTTTAAAGGTTAACCACAAAAACGTTTATGCAACATATACATCATCGTCTTCCGAGAAAGCGGAGCAAAAATACTGATTTATACATCTTGCTTCCGTAAAAAAATGCTATGCAAGGAAAATTGTGTTCGTCAGCTTTTTAAGGGCCATTTTAAAAATTAAATTTTAATTTAAAAATTAAAAATGTGCTGATCGTAATAATTAAATGTCTAAATAATGAGAGATATTAAAGGATGGAATTCATTAATTAGAACCACTGTATAATTCACTCATTTCCCATCATGCAATGTGCTCCTATTAAATATACATGCATTGTTCATTAAAATGAACTATAATTAATGAATCTATTTAAAAACACTCGTTTAACCCTTTAATACAGTGTCTTACAAAAAACTGAAAGGCAGAACGTGTCACTAGAAATGCATTATGAAATGCAGTATTTGACGCAACAAAGATGCAACAAATTGATGCAGGCGCATAAATCTTGCGGTGCAGTGTTTTTGCGATAATAGCATCTAAAGCAAAATGTGTCCGATGTGCTGCACAAGAATGAGTTTGCACAGAAAATGCTGAGTCAGGGCTCCTCCTATAGGACATAAGAGGAACGTTGGTAATGTGTACAGATAGTGTCGAGTCTCACCAGACTGGAGGCCGTCACCTCCCCAAACGCCAGACCATCTGGCAGCACCAGGAAATGTTCCTGCTCCTTACTAACACGTATCTGCAGAGGGCGAGAGAAAGTGAGAGAAAGACTGAGTAGTCATTTAGCAGATGCTTTTATCCAAAGTGAATTACAGGGCATTTATTACAGAAACGACCCCCCCGCAGGCTGAGGTAAGGTGAGTGAGAGCTCATGGCTTGAGCTTTGCAGGGACCGTACAAGCAACCGTAAGGTTTCAAACTTTGACCACATGAAATACATATGTAGGCAAATTCATATACAGCACACAAGCAAGGGTTCCCAAAAGTGTTAGGGCACTTTTACACGACTAACACACACACTCACACACACAAACACTCTTTATTTAAAAGAAATGTCACTTGGTTTCAATCATACATTTTTAAAGTATACAAGAATTCAAAACACTTTACACAAGTTTATCAATCATCAAGTGTCTTAAACTGCAGGCAGCACAAAGTTAATGTACCTCAGCGGTGGTGGATTTAAAATGCATTATATGAGAACATATAATTCCATTATCATGACAATAAGCTGCATAGCAAACAGCTTCAGCAAATATATGTACCGGGACCTACATTAGTGTGCAGCTCCACACAAACAGAGAAGGTTTGTTCTTACAGTGAGGCACGTGTTGGCAATCTGGGTCCAGCCATACAGATCCACTAGACGGTGTACACTAGCCAGTTTACAGCGCATCATCCTCTCGCCCTTCACCATGGAGCCCGGCTCCCATCCGTGCAGGTCGTTAATGGGGGTCACCATGGTAACAGCTACACAGACATTAGTACCAACAGAGGAAACATCACAACAACAGCGGCTCAATGAAAGCATCAGTCATGAATGACTCCGCATGAAAACGCAACGTTAGTTTTATCAGATTTTAAGTGACAGATATGATTCAGCACAACTGAATTAATTTCCTGAATGAAACTCATAGTTTAAATGTGATTAATGCCATGCAAACTAAACTCCCATTTGTCCAGGAAAGCTGTTGCGTCATCTGTAAAATGTGACATCATATTATTTACATATAAATGCATGAATTATGTTTAATGACTTATAGCTCACTGTAAATTAAAAGCTGTGCTTAAATAAACTGAAGTGTAAAAATGATTATCTGGTGTAAGTGTTGTGGTAAAATAATCTAGAATAATAATCTAGATTAGAATTATATATAGAATTATTATAGAATTATTTCTAATACACTTAGTACAGTTAGTTAATCAAAGGAAACAATAAAGATAATTTTAAATTCACCCCTTTAGGATTCAAACCTACAACCTCAAGATGACCAGTCCACATATTAAAGCACTGGTATCTATGGTAACAGCATAAGGGTTGAGGTATGACATCAGTGTTGTGGGTCACTCACTGGACGGGGTGACAGGCAGGGTGGCGGGTGACCCGTGATTCGCCATGAAGTCAGCGATCTGTCGAAGAGCCCAGAGACTGGAAGAACTTCCTTCCTTCTTCATCTGCTCCTGGATCAACACATCCAGCTCCTCTCTGAAGGACTTAAACACAGCAACTAATGTAAACATTCTGCTACACCGTATAGCTACACAATAAGGGACACAATAAGGCTTATATAAGGTAAAATATATAGGTAAGCTTTATATAAGGTTATAAAGTTAAAGAATATTTTAAATAGTGTATAAACTGTAAGATTTTAAGTTAATTTGTTTTTTACCTAAATAATTCAGCATTATAACAAAAACATTTTAAAGCTTAGAGCAATTCCATGTCGTCTCTGTAGCTGCATGTATACTATATGTATATGTACATGTATACTGTACTAGATTTGCATTTCTTGCAGGAAATAGCAGTGCAAGAAAGTCATGTTTACGACATTCAGTGCAACACAACAAACACCTATAATTGGCCTATAAGTGTTATTTGAATAATATCACCAATCCCAACTCTGCATGCAAACAGACAATATTAATCATAATTTATTATGTAAACAGTTTGATTGTGCTGTAGTTTAACCTTAAATGTCTTTAAAATGCTGTTTACAAAAAGCTACTCACACAGCACGTTTAAAGCTGTAAATATCAAATAAACATGTAAATATGATAAAGTCTGAATATGTTTGTGCAACAATCCAATTGAGATTCAGAACAGAATATTCATACAGTTTTGTCCTGTAACAATAATTCACTAAAAATAATACATTATAAAAATTATTTTATAAGAAGTACAGCATGCCTCATTGCATGGCACTAATAATTTCCTGTAAACACACACACACACACACACACACACACACACACACACACATCTTTTCCTCAGATTAACACAGAGCAGATAAAATAATATGTTTGTACACATACTGCTGGAGCGCTTCCAAATATCCACAACAGGGCAAGAATAAATCAGTCGTCCTCATACCAAACACTGACCTCTTCATTTCTCTCATCATTCTTCCATTCTGTGTTTTTTGTTTTGCGCCAAAAACTCACGCTCAAGCCGCTATCTGTTTTTTCTCCTCCCCAGCTCTCTCTCTATCTCTCTTTCCCTCTGTCTCTCTGCAGCTGCAGCTGTCATTGGTGAGTCAGGGCAGATTATATCTGAGCCGTTCTGATAATCATATCTTTGGGAACCTAATGAGGAGGAAGGGGGTAGAGGGCACACAGACTGGACGCAGGGCAACAACGGGTGCGCAGAACAGGGCGATTAAAAGGGGTGGATGAAAATAGGTCTTACACGCCGCAGATGAGAGATTTGCCATTTTCCGTGGCCTTTCTGAGGGCTTATAGTAGCCACTTGAAAACTCACTCAGACAAACACATTATCAGAACAGTGGGGTTCCTACAGCAAAAATCACACACATTTCTCCATGGAGAAATACATTTTTGCGAGTAATATTTAAAGACCGGTTGTTAAGTGATGATGTATGTTGTAAACCTACACAAACCAGTGAGATTTTAGCATCATTTAAAGAGTGTTTAACAGCTAAAAGCTTGAAGACAGGTCCACCAATCAGATGTCACCAATAACAATAACAACCGCCCATTCCCTTAATGCAATGCAAATGATCTAATCAAGCCATTCCCTTACTAATATATATGATATATTTTGCAATAAACTACAATAATAAAAAACTCAAATGCACAGTTTTAAAACTTGACAATAAACAAATATAATACTAAAATTTCTATCCATTTAGGTAATTTCCAAGGCTTTGTGATAATTAGTACTTTGTTGTCTCCTAAAAGATATTAGGTACGCTGTTGGTGTTATTAGCTCCTAACGCTAACAACACAACCCATGTGACTCCTCAGACTCAAACACAGGGGCTTCAGTTGTTCTGACTGAACTGCTTGTTACTCACTGGGCTCTGCAGGAGACTGGACACACGTTTTTTGAGGCTGCTGGATGGTGTGGACTGCTGGGGCGACTGAACCATCTCCCCCTCCAAACACTCCCCGTCCACCGGACTGTGGAGCACGGGGGTCCCTTTAGGGGTGGGGGAGGAACTCATCCTTCCTTATTCCAGCGTAAGAGAGAGAGAGAAAGTGGAATAGAGGGATAAAAGAAAAAGAGAGCAAAGAAAAGTGAAGGATAGGCAGAGCAGGACCAGGCGAGACGTCTAGATGGGGGCAGACAAAAAGAAGATAGAAATTAGTCAATGATTATTTGTTTTGACAGATCGCTGAGGATAAAAGAGTTTGTAGAAACATGTTGGTGTGAAGATACAGGGTCACGCATGAATAATACACACGCACAAAAGCGCTCAGGCTGCCCTGCACACGCTAGATAAGACATTACACACGCCACACCCAGTCACATGACCGGCCGTGCTAACTGTCACATATATCCAAACACTCAATTTAAGTGCCCTTAACAGGCCGTGTAGTGCATTGCAATTACAGAGCAGAAAACATATATAGTTCTTTATGTGCATTAGTAAAATTGATCGGTTTGTTTGCTTGTTTAGTCAACCGTGGTCTATTTATGAAATTACATTAAGAGATCCTTTTGTATTGATGATTAGAGTTTGCTGTAATAGCTATTACAGTATATTACGCTAGCATTTCAAAATGTTAGCGCAGGTTGATTGACGGTGGATATTACCTGAAGACCAACAGCCTGAATTTCATTTATTTAACCTTTATATTTATTTTGGTAAAATTGTGTACGGCTGATGTTATTGCCTCCTTAGATTGATAACTCACTTTGTAAGTCACTTTGGGTAAAAAGCATCTGCTAAATACTATTTGTAAATAATGTTATTATTTTGTTAAGTTTATGTATGTAAATGTAGCTGAACCAAAGTACTTTATCAATAAAATTAGACTAAATTAAAAATAATACAAACACAAGAAAAACTGTGTTTGAAATGAATGCATAAATTACAATTGACTATATATATATAATTTACATTTATTCATTTGGCAGACGCTTTTATCCAAAGTGGCTTACAGTGAATTCAAGGTACACAGATTTTTTATCAGGACTTTTATCAGCATATAAACATCAGCTCATCCAATGGGGTGAATCTGGGGTGGGACTAAATCTGTTTGCTACAATTGCAGATGACAGGAATCAGCTACACAAACCTTTAGCTATATTAACAATGTGCTCGGTTATTCATCGTACGTTTGCAGTATAAATATCAATGATTCATGCATTTGTGAAAAGAGTGGGAGGCATGACTTATGAACATCTAAATATTTCTCTTTATGTGTCTATTGAGTGTCATTTACGTTTATTGTCTAATATAATCCAGCTTCCAGTTGAATTTTACTTAGAGTGTCATAGAGAAAATGTTCATCTGAAATATTTAAGTGAAACCTTGAAACCTCCAATGACTGTATGAGTTAATGCACAAACAGCTACAGCATCTTACTGCTGGTTGTCTGTTGTCTGGCAGGGGGTTCAGGTGCTCTGAGCCCCACTCAGAGGCCCTCTCTCTGGGGAGACTTTATAATGGCTGAGGCCAGACACTGGCTGTTTGGATCAGTTTCAGACATAGAGCTTTCTACTCTAGTGGATCCAATTTAATCAAGTCACTTTGCTTTCACAGCGATCCACCCCCAGTATCTATGCCTGTCTTTAATTCAGACTCTAATCTCTGAATGCTCGGCTGACTTCTGCTACAGCAGCCTTTTCATGCCGTTCCGGGGAAGGATGCAGAAAGACATCGCAAAAAAACATGTACATGCGTCTGCTGTTTATTGATCAGTCTGAAACTGAGCTTTCCCAACCGGATGAAGACTTTCTACCCCACTGAGAGATCCTAAAGCTTTTAAGAAATGGGGGGAGAGAGAGAGAGAGATGTATAAAAGGGAAGTCTAATGGTTAAAGTAATGCATGATTGATTTGAAATGGGTTTTCTAATTAACTTAATGTGTGGTTCTGAATGCATCTATGCATTTATTGCAGTATCATGATGATGCACTGAGAACATACATGTTAAAAACAGCCAACGTTTGGTTCAGTCACCAATAACATTGCGCTTGCTGTAGGACACAGCGTGACGTGTCCTCATCCACTTTATAAAATATCCATTTTGCTCTTGATGCCAGTCTAAACCCATAAACCAAAAGTGTGAAAATGCTGTTTCTGTTCTTAAAAGATGAACCAGTCCCTCAGTACTGTATCACTTCAACTACATCTAGTGAAGTGAACTATCCTACTGTAAACTGTGTCTGTTGTATCTAAACAATGATAAAACAATTTCCTTCAAATCTCTTTAAGAACTTGTTGCATCCTTTGTGGATTATAATAAACAGGCAGTCAGTGCAAGAGCCAAAAGTAATATTATAATAATATAATTTCATACATACAACAATTTCATAAGTTTACAGCTCTGGTCATGTCTGGCTTAATGTCTGGTCATGGATCGCTGGAGGAGACGGAACAGGCAGCGCCGCACCGCCCTTCATCTCCAGAGGGAATCTCATCTGTCACGCCCACTTCTGCTGAAAACAACATCCTATAACTGATGTCCCTATAACTGATGTCCCTATATCTGATGTCCCTATATCTGATGTCCCTATAACTGATGTGCTTAAAGAAAGACACGCGTTTGCACTTTAATGGACGCTAAACGTGCCGTGGTTGTAGTGCAATAGCCACAGCAGGTGTTGGCGCGGCAGCATCAGCACCAGCCCCGCGGAGCTCAGCCTCTGGGCATCGGTGACAAAAACCCGAACCGACCCAACCGCCCATCCTTATGATTTTGCAGGAATGCATGGCGTGTAACTAAGTATCGAAGCGCATCTCCACCTACAGCCTCTCATAAAACAACCACAAGGTCTTACTTATAAACCTCGCATAGGAGAAAACAGGACAAGCCTTCATTATTTCCTAAAACTTGAAGAATCGCTACCAAAACACAACTCTTATGATATATTAATGCTCACATTGAAGGCCTCGGGGCCTCTGATTCATTCAGCAAAGCAAAAACAGCCCAGAGCCTATAAAACATTTGCATTACAAACCAATCTTACCTATAAAGGTATGAGGTTTTGTGTTTTTCATGCACGTTGTGTTGGCTATTAAATCACAGATTGGTAACTAATGATAGTGTGTGTATGCAGTCATGCAGTATCATGGCATCCGCCTTCACACAAGCCGTATTGTGACTATTATCGTGACAGATGCATTGAAACCGAAATTCCTTCATTCATACATGCACACGCACGTTTTGATCAATACAAGCCTGGGTCCATTTAAATCTCCGCTTGCATTGTAAACTAAACTCTGTAAATGGTACCAGGGAGAATAAAGGATGCTTACCTTACAACATCCCCTTTGTCCTTTATCCGCGCGCTCACAATGCAACGCTGCAATGCAACGCGTCCAAAACAAACAGGTGCACCAAGCGACCGATGGTCAGCGTCGTTTTCCAGTGTGAATGGTGTTGTTTTGGGTCTGTGTTGTCTTGGACCTCCGCATCCCCTCGGCTTTTTTTGACGTTTACTGAAGGCAAGACCAGCCCACGACCACGCCTGCCAGCTTCATGACCCCCGCGATTTAATGTCTACATTCATCGTCTGGTCGTGTTTTTACGAAACACGCTAAGATTGTTCAATAGCGGTGTTTTAAAATACTAGTAAAAATCGATTATACGAAAATACATCGTTTTTACTACCTAGGTCTGAATATCGTGTAATTGTGGGATCACACATTTATTCTGCATGTCTTTGCCTACAGAACGATGCAGCTGCGGAATTTTAAAGCGTCGCATTGGCTCCACCTGCTGGTCGTGTTCTTGTATTACAAGCAAACATAAAAGTCATGCAAAATATTACAAAATATTCTCTCTCTTTAACCCTTGTCTTGTTATAAACTGCTGGGGTGGACTAATATATACACACACGTTTTATTCCCTCTTTAAGACCCCAAGCAGATTGAAGATTTCTTATTTTTAGGCAAACTGTGAAGTTGAAATTGTTTATAATGAGTTATTATAAAAACGTAAAGCACTGAACTGATTAATATGAAAAGAATATAAATATCCAATTTAATTTACTGGTATTAAATGTATCGTTTGTATAAAACAAACAACACAGTTAAACGCTTTACTATTTATTACATTGTGTAAATGTTAATTCATTGCACATATTAATTCATGCACAACTAGCATAAATCTGACAGGCACATACAGAAAATCTAAATCAATTTAGGCACCATAATAATAAGTAAAACTGAGGGGGGCTTCTATGTTACCAGAGTTGGGTCAGAACCGACCTGAACAATGTAAACTGGTACAACACACTGCACTGTCATGTTACTGAGATCCATGTCATCCTCTGCTCCTGTCGCCGTGGTTACCAGTGGAGCAGCCACACTGACATCAGTAGACAAAAAGGGATTTGACATCATATCCTAAGAATGAGACAGAGATGATTGGTTCATCAAATGCATATTGTCTTGATTTGACTAGCCTCTACTTGACTTAACTACTTCTTTTGTGCGTAACTCACTTTGCTAAACAAAAACAAGTACAAAATGTCATTTTTTCACACACTTTTAAAACTGATCATCATTTTGAAGCACTTACATCTGCCATGGTCCAAACATCATCTCCATGTTTGAATAACTCATTCCAGTCTCTAGGAAAAATTTCCATTTACCTGCAAAAACATGAAATGGCTTTACTGCACGAGTTCTGGTAGCATGTTCTTACAACACTATCTAGAGTGCAAAGGGAACTGATTCAGTTTCTGTGGGTGTAATTCAGATCAGACAGGCTTTGACTCACACTGGCAGAGGTGTGATTGAGAACAGCAGTTGAATGTACTCTGTCCACGCATGTCCACTGTGCTGGGCTTTCGGTCCTGCGGCATCACCGGTGCATCACCGAAGACACAAGAACTTACTGTTTAAGCTCCTTACCTGAGGGGTGATAAAACAAAAGCAGCATTTTAAAGGAACAGTTTGTCATAAAATAAGTTTGCAATTTAATTCATCCCCATGTTGTTTTAAACCTTAACAGTACAGAGATCCACAAATGAATGTCATCATTTGACTGATGAATGAACCATTGAGAAAAATTACTAGTTCTCTTGTCTTTACATGCATCATACATTAAACTCAATGGATTATTGCAAATAGTACATGTAGTCCTATCAGAGCCTCCATTTAGAAAAACCATGAACTTTACAAATCGTAACAGTTAGCCAAGCCTATGCATGCAAGCCCTGCCCATGCAAACCATTTGCCTGTCAATACTTCTTAAATAAGATTTCTGCTCTACAGTAGTTACAGGATTTAGTATTCTAGGAAACACCAGTGTATTATAAAAGCATTGAATAAGGAACAGAAAATAAAAAACATGAATGGGTAATAACAAAGGAAACGAGCCATTAACTAGACATAACCAGCAGTTAGTATTTGAACGATAAACATTCAATAATGGCTTAAAGGAAAGTCAATGGGAGATTTTTAAATAGCAATCTTTAAATAGTTAATATTTAAAAACACCGAGCAAACAATGGAGTTGAATTAATAAGTTGTAATAAAGAAACTGTAAATCTGCAAAACCTCGGTATCCAAAAGGGGGCAACATTGCACAAACGTTAGATCGCAACGCCTTAAGAACCCTGCAGCCCCTCCTTTGCGTTCGCCAGCAGGCGTCTTTAAACAGCTTTACTTCCTAAATGTTAAATATATTCACTAGCCAGCATTACATAAACTTGGTTACAATTAACCAAATAAAGCTAAAGACAAACTCAAAAGGTAAAATCAACGCATTTAGGTAAAACTGTCACGTTAAATAGACGTCAAAACTGTTTGACAAACTCCTCCCACGTCACTAATCATCCAATGATAAAAAGCCTGTATAGAAAACATGAGATTATTAAGTGTTAAATCAAATGTGGCCGCTAGACGGCGTCATAACGTTGTGTGGTGATGGTGGGACTACAGCCCCCCACACCTCTGACTGTTTGAATGATAAGACATGATAAGACTGACTGTTTGAATGATAAGACATCTTATTTAATGTTCAGCTTTAATTCCGCTTGCTTTCTGATTGTTAGAAATGTTAAGACATGTTAAGACTTTAATTGTTGGAGAGATTAGAGAAAATTCTCACATTTTCACCCAGAGAAGCTGTCATTTATTTTAATGGCGCACTTTTCAAATGTATAAATTTAATACTTTACATAATCTTTTGGTAAATAATGGCTAATATTTACCCCTTTGCAGTTTCATAAATTGCTCTGTTTCATAATTGTTACATGGCAAATACCCATTGCAACAATATACTGTAAATAGTATTTAGTACAAGACCATTTACACATTTGACACCTTTATCCAAAGTGGATTACAGCACATTCAAGTTATACATTTTATGTCCTGGAAATTGAGTGAAAATAACTTTAGCAAAGGTTTCTATATTGCATTGGACATAAATCTACCCTGGAATGTAATTTACTGGAGTTGAAAAGTGTGACAACATCTAAGTCTTCCTTATGTAACACATTATGTTACATAAAATGCTATATATAATGTTACACGCTGTTACATAAAATACTTATTTTTAGCACAAGTATATTAACTCAGTAAAATTACTGAGTACACAAGTCAGCACAATATAATATATATGTATATTTTAATATATAAAACAGCCTGAAATGCTATTGCATTTACAAGAAATATTAAACATTATTCATACATAATTTATCATCTCAGCAGATGGTGAAAATATGGTGCATTTACAATCTCTAACCTTTGTTCAATAAAAAGCCCCATAAACAATGATGGTTTTAAATGATGTACATGATGATAGTTACACAAGAAAATATTCTCGTCATTAGCATTTAGTGAAGCTGTACTGGAAATCATTTCAGCCGCAGTCTTTGAAGAAATGAGCGTTAATGACTCGATTACGTGGAAATTCCTTCTTAGTGTGAAACGTTTATATGATGATGTGCCTGATTTCTATAAAAGGTGCAAAAATTGTCTTTGAGCAGCTACAACCTTGTGCTCATTAAGAAAACCCTTATGAGAGAATTTCTGAGTTTCTGAATTTTCATTTCATGAAAGATGATAAACATATTGACAGCTTGACACAGTCCACACAAAACACACACACACACACACACACATTCCATATACTTCTATTGATTTTATACACAGCTGGTTATAAACAACTTAACCTAACCATAACCAACACTCTAACCCCAACAGAAAACTGCATAAAACTGTAATAAACAAAAATTGTGTTTGAAGAAATAAATGTCTAAATTCCTGTAAACAAATATGTGCACATTTGCATGTTTCATTTTCAGTGTGGTTAGTACTTCAAACAATCCAATGTAAACATTGCTTTCCTGTTTCTTCTCTCAGTTACACAACCACACCTATAAACTCCAACAGTTGAGATTAAACCACTCGGCTAAATATAGATAATCCAATGATGCATCGAGAACTAAAGAGATTGTCTCTTGATGACCTTCAGATGGTGTAACAGGATGAAAAAAATACTGTTATTTTTCATTTGAATTAATGTGTCAATAAACAAAAAACCTAATTATAACCATAATTAATATACCTGGGCAAAACAAGTTTCACTACAGTTATGTATACAATCACAGTATACTGTATAATTTATTTGGGGCTGTTCCTGGAGGTTAAGTGGTGGAGGATTGCATAAGTTGCACAAAGGTTATAAGTTCATTCTCCACGGAACACATGTAATGACGAAAATGTGAATCATACTGTACATAAAATGAGAACAATTGAAAGAGTGGCTTTATGTCTTTGTTCATTGGACAGACTGTAGGTGTTCTCACAGTTTTGAATCCTGTAAACAATTGAGGCACCATCGTAGGTTTGGAATCTGATCAGCTGCAGTCTTACATCACTCCAACGTAGGATGTGAGGAACTTGTGTTAATCTGATAACCATCTCTCTCCAAAACACTCGGTTATTATATTACCTCACATTTGTTTACACAGAAACACTGCTGGCAATGTGCGCTGCATTAAAAACAGTTATACAAACAACTATAGCACCTATGCATTAAAACCACTTATAGTAAAGTTCCTACATACAGCTATAATGAACATGTATAAGTTTTGTAAGTTCATTTGGTTTATGCAACGATATTATTGCCACATTAATAAAAAGTTAATCATCACTGGTTGTAAATTCTAACAAATTCTCATGCTGATACTTCTCAGAATATATAAACATTTAACTGACTTTGACCTTTTAAACTCTTGATTCTTTCATGTTTGAGCTATGAGAAACATCTTAGACATTGTACTCCCAAATGTGTGGGAACAAAAGCAGAAATTTGAAATTGAGAAATGGCTTCTCCACAAAGCACCCAAGGAAAAAAGCTTTGCTGGGCCGGCTGTTGTCTCAGACTAAAAGAGACTTGCCTACATGCTGGATCTGAAAGCAAAACTCATGTCAATAGCGTTTATCTGCATAGCCATTCTCTCCAATATTCATATTTTGAAATATTTCTTTTCATCCTTTCAAGTCATTGGTGCTTAAATGGATTACATATAAATTCCTGCCACATATCAAAGATTTCAAAACACACTCAGTCCTTAACCTTGGTGTAACCTTATATATAAACTATCCAAAACATGTTTTAATAGAATGTTTAAATATATCAGTATAAATCAGTGGCATAAACATGTAAGGAATTTGAAAATGCAATACAAACAGGTTATAATAATAAGGCACCATTTTGTTTCAGTAATGTGAAACTTTAAAAAAAGTCAAATAAAATGCTCTGAGTACCACCTAGGTACCACAGTGTACCTATGCTATGCTTACTGTTACATAATATTACATACTATTGCTACGTTTAGGACTATAACAGACGATGTTTTACCTATTTTTGTATTATTAGGTCATTTTTAATATATACTTATGTGAAGCATGCAGTAAGTTACGGTTTAACACACCTTCTGTGCGTCCAATCAGCGGCCACGATGCGGGTGACGCAAGACGCTCAGATTACGAAGTGGGTGGAAATCATTGTGACGTCACTTCTCATCATCCCGGCGTTACGCGGCGCAAGTCAAAGAAAGAGTTTGAGAAACTTGAAGAACATGCGCACACACCCAGAGTGACTTTCAGTCAGACCACACGGCAAAAAGACTTAGAAACTCAAGAAAGTTAAGAAACGACTGAAGACGATGATCGCCTCTCATTTACTGGCGTATTACTTCACCGAGCTTCACCATGATCACGTTCAGAAAGTAAGTGCATATCAATATTTAAAACGTCTTTTAAATATGTCATCATGTCTCCAAATATCCATCCGGGCGAACCGAGATCGTTATCTGGCCGTGATTGTACAAGTGATACCGTATATCGCATCCTATGACTTCACACGTGTGAGGAAGGTCGAATGCATCATTGTACTAATACGTCAAGATCCACCGATGTTACGATCAGGGGGCCGATGCGTGTTATGGTGGGGCTTAAAAGTTGAATTGTGTGAATAGTGTTGAACAACTACTTTGAATCCCTCAAATTGTGCTTTTGACTTTGTCTCAATGGGTTCACTGACGTCAAATAGGCAGTTTCCGCATTTTTTAAGAATGGAGATCCGCTCACTCCCTGTTTGAAAGAGTTGCTTAAACCCAACAACAAACTGGGATCAATGGATGCTTGTCTGTATATGTCTGTATATGTCTTTTATATACAACGTAACTTTCGGATACAACGTCTCTGCTGTTGTTTATAAAACTATATAAACAATAAGTGAGCGGTAAAATGAACTATTGGGTAACTAGCTTGATAACTAGCTGGGCAAGTTTATGTCAAAGTGTTGCTTCCTGCCACGACGTACTTGTGCTGCTGTAACCTGAGACACGGGCGCCCTGTTTAGTCACGCTGATGACGCATCACACCTAGCGCGTCACGTCAAAATTTCACGATGATGTCACAGGACGGTGACTTTTGTAACCTCGGGCACGTCTAAAACGTACAGCGGCCTCATGTACCAATGGCATTAAATTTTCAACCAAGTGACATTTTTAAGGATAGAAACAGGATAGAGACTTTGGATGTGTTGTGTCCAGTTGATGCCCTTTTAATTTCACAATTATTTTGTATTAACAGCAAAATCAGTACCGTGTTACAACCATTTTTGTAATTTAAACATTTGCTATATGTTTTGCAGATAAAAACTTAAAAGAGGCTTAAAAGAGGCTTAATATGTCTAGGGACCAATTTGGTGACAACCCTGTCTACAGCTCAGCTTTAAAATGTGATGTTGATTTATATGTTGACTTCTTTAGGTTATGTGTTTGCTCTGAGCCCCGCTGAGTTATGTTGCCACATTGTGTCTGTTGTATTTATGGAACAGTCTGTACATAAGGCAGTAAAATACAGTCACATTCACAGCTCATGAACTCTGCCTTGCAGGAAATGGCCCTGGTGCTGTAACGCGTTGTTGGTTCAAGAGTCGGGAAACATGTTGTGCAAAAGTTCCTTCCTCAGAGAAGTGAAGTTTCACCCTCATGTATTGGAGGTCAGATGGTCACCAGCATGTGAAATTGCAAAGATCTCATGACCTCAAACCCATATCTGTGCAACCTTCTGGTACAAAGATATGTTTAAAGCCTCAGTATAGCCCACCCTCACACTGAAATATAGTGGACCACTCCAGGGCCCGTCCGGGGTCTCGGTGCCCATCTCTGTATGATATTTAGGTCCTGAGATGATGTGGCCTTTTTTAGTCAGGAAAGTTGTTCCTAAATGTGTCCGTGATCTTTAGCCAGACATTTTGTAGCCCATATTTACATACCAGTGTCTTTACAGCATCTACTTTTGCATACAGGATGTACCTTATTGCTAGAACCTGGTGTTCACTTGTTGAGTCAGATATTTACTGAGACATTTAGCCTTGAGCTGAAGGTGACCATCGTCTGTACCTACAGTCCTGCTCAGCTGTTACATGGGTCTGATTGTGTCTGAGTGCAGAATTGCATGAAATGATTATTTGTTGCTTTGAGAATGTGGTTCACTGTAGGGCTGGATCACACTATTGCTTTGGCCTTGGTTTTTGTTTAAAGTTACATTTCATCATATATTTTTCATCCTGATTCCATTTAGTTTGAGGAGATCAAACATGTTTGATAGTTGGAGAACATATTTGTGAGGAAACCATGTAGCGTATGATGACAAATTTAAAGACTTAAGCTGGGTTCTCTACGATACTTTACAGTTTTTAATAATCCTTTACGATTGTGGCGTGCAAGTTTGTTTTATCTTGATCCCAGCTATAAGACATGTCACATTAATGCCAGATTGCACGACAGTCACTTTTTGAAAAAACAGAAAGAACCTTGTTAGAAGTTTAATATTATTATACTGTGACACGTTTGGTGAACCGCAGTCTCATCCGCTGTGGTTTTGTTTGCTGAGCCGTTTCCAAACTCATTAAGTGTGTTTTGGCTAGTATTTTACAATGTGTCTGAATTGTCCTTGAAATCAAAAATCAAGGTAGTTTGTAGGCCATTTCTCAGAAATATTCTACAATACAGGTATCAGTCGCAAATCTTTTATTCCATGAAAAGAAAGTATGCTAAAAAGGTTTTTTACATGAAAATCCCACAACCTACTCAGCATGTTAATGTATAAGTGCCTATAGTCTGATTTATTTACCAAGTCATTGTAGCCCCTTTTCCTCTGTCAGACAGCTGTGTATGTTTTTTTGTACCCCGAGGTGTTAAATGTCATTCTAGAAACAGTCTTACGGGTTTCGCCGACTAGTAGAGTATTTATGGAGAACAAGCCATTCCTCCCGCTGAGGTAAAATATCGGTGAGGTGTGTGTGCGTGAGAGTAAGTGAGTGAGTGTGCGTATGGTGTTTGAATGGGGTATTGATACGCATGTTTGTGTGTGGATACTATTCCCCAGGGTGAAATCTTACAGAGAAATTATAGAGCCACTATTGAAGTAAAATTACAAGGTAACAGTTTCTAGAAGTAGGTGACCCAGAAGAGTGTCATTATTCACCAAAGAATTCTGAGAAGTTCTGTAAGAAGAAGTTCTGTAGCTTTGTAACTTTGTAGCAGGTTATAGTGTCCAAACTCGCCAAACAAACTTTTTAAATCTGGATCCATTTAAAACTTTTTGCACTTTTTTTTTCCAGCACAGAATCTGAGTGAACTTCACTAGGCCAGTATTACTCGTGGTGTTTTTCACATTTGTAGGGAAGTTGTCTAAACCAGGTCTTTCCTCATCGGATATAACGGCTTTCTGGATTTTTTTTTTGAATGAAATCATCATCTGACCTTTGATTGCAATGTGGGACGGGACATTCCAGCTTTCCTTCAGCTGACTGATGGTCTCAGGTTACTGCAGGCCTTCATAGCGGATCTGTGAGTCTTTTGTGACCGGCAGAACAAGATCCACAGTCTACTGATAACATTGTGCCTGCAACCTTGTCATGCTCTCTTTCTGTTCATTTATGATGTTAAATTGAGGTTTTTATCCACCTGTTTATAAATGCAAGGGTTACATTTTCTTGTGTGTCTCTGTTACATTGCATAATAGGGGAGCAGACTTAAATATTTAAAACTATGTGCATGTTTAACTTGTAAAGATGACTAGAGCGTGTGTTAAGGTCATGAGGCCTGAAGTTACTAATGTCTGAAATTAGGAGCACCTGTTGTAGGTTTTGAATTTTCATATAATTGCTCACAAAGCTTTCGAGTTTAACTGAATATTCAAATTCAATAAGTTTTCTGTAAAAATCTAACCTTTGACAGCCTGAATAAATAATAGTTAAAAATGTTTTAAATCATGATTCATATTGCTTTCAGTGTAGTTGCATTAAAATGGAGTGTGTTGCATTCTGGGATACGTTCCACATTCCATGCTGTGGGTTCCTGAAATGAATTGCATGTTTATGTGAATCTCATACATTAGGATTGTTCGTTTCATGCTGGTTTTAGATGTTCACCTTTCGTCTGCTCTTCCCAGGTGGACAAGTACCTGTACCACCTGCGATTGTCCGAGGAGAATCTGATGGACATCTCCAGGCGCTTCAGGAAGGAGATGGACAAAGGTCTGGGCAGAGACACCAGCCCCACAGCAGCCGTCAAGATGTTGCCCACCTTTGTTCGCTCAACACCTGATGGGACCGGTAACTTGCATGCATCTTTCATTAAACATTGTATGAAATTCAGACAGGAAAATAACATCCCATGACCTTCAGTGGCAAGAGAAGGTTTCAAAACCTTCAGACAAACATCATCACTAAAATTATATCTCAAAGAAGCTGAACAGATGTGCAAAATTGCTAAAGAGTATCAAATTTGACCTTTTGCAGCCACCTCAGAAAGTATTTGGATACTTAAGTTACACTTTAATTTCACTGTATCAGATAACAAGATAGCAAACAACATAGCAGCTGCAAATATAAAATAACATTTATAATCAATTTTTTTGCCATTGAAATCAACTGATCTCATATTTTTGTTAATTGTGTTAATTGTGTAACAGTCACTGTGTAACAGAGTAACCACAAGTCAGTTTTGGATGGAGTGTAACGTTAGCTTAGCTGACTGA